>OX388309.1:22606800-22829948 GCA_947579605.1 Athripsodes cinereus
GGGTTCGATCCTCAGACTAGGCAAAAATATTAATGTCCATTTTTCTGAGCTAATTCAATGTGTACGAGTCATCTATAGTAGTTTAAAAACTTAATTTGATTGACAGTTCTTCCTAAGGCTCATCCTCATTGTCTGCAAGCAATGATATATCGAATCATGTCAACCCTTTCTCCATTTATGTATACTCTTGTCCAGATTTTCATTCATCAATGGCATTAATCAATATTGTCTGCAAGCAATGTTATATAGAAACATGTCAACCCTTTCTCCATTTATGTATACTCTTGTCCAGTTTTTCATTCATCAATGGCATTCATCAATTGTCTGCAAGCAATGCTATATCGAATCATGTCAACCCTTTCTCCATTTATGTATACTCTTGTCCAGTTTTTCATTCATCAATTGTCTGCAAGCAATGCTATATCGAATCATGTCAACCCTTTCTCCGTTTATGTATACTCTTGTCCAGTTTTTCATTCATCTATGGCATTCATCAATTGTCTGCAAGCAATGCTATATCGAATCATGTCAACCCTTTCTCCATTTATGTATACTTTTTTCCAGTTTTTAATTTCTCTTTCATTCATCAATGGTTTAAATATTAAATACTTTTGTCTTGCACCTTGTTCGACTATTTGTAAAAAGTATTTTAAAAAGGTATTTTTAAAAAGTATTTTGAAAATACGTATTTTGTATTTTGTATTTAAATACCATTTTGAAAAAGTATTTAGTATTTTGTATTTGAAATACAAAAATTCAAAAGTATTTGTATTTTGTATTTAAATACTTTTTTGAAAGTATTTTGCACATCTCTGATTAAAACATACAGTCATGTATCAACGAGTACATTTTACAAGATTCTTGAAAACTTTGACAGAATGAGTAGCTGATTTGCATTATTAATGGCAGAAACTTAATTTAGTGTAAATAATAATAATTTAAAATTGCCTGTTGTACATTGTACTTACATAATATATATGTTTGAAAAAATATTGCGTACGAGTACAATAAATTTTACTATTTATCGATAGAAATATGAAAATGATGAGGTAACCGTTTTTTTATGGAAGGTGAAAGAGGATTCAAACAATAAGAGGTTCTCATTCTCACAGACTTGTATGAATATTATTTTAGTTTTCAGAAATGTTTCAAGACGTGAAAAAAGTCCGCGTAGATGGTTTTGCTACGTGTTTTGAATAAAAACGAACTTTTTTTCTTCTTTACGGTACAAATAAGACAAAGAGAATACAACGTGATCAGTGTCGACTCCAGAAAACTTTTCACGTTAAGAAAATATTATTTTTCCAGCAAGCACAATCTTAGAATACCTACTTATGTAATTAGAGTCAACATAATATTCTTAAAATGTTAAATTAGTTCAACTTTAAAAGGTATACAATATTCAGATAATTCCGTGTCCGTATTCTCGGTATTTCCTTACATAGATTATCCTGGATCGTCGTTATTATGTCTTCTGCTGGTTTGTTCGAAAGATTTTTAGTACAACATCTGTTGATTAAAGTTGTGGGCTCTCTTTTAATTTTCGAACGAACATAATTACAGATAGATAAATAAGAAAAATTATGGAATAGGAATAAGCTATACCATTAAGTTTAATATATTAAACCTACGTACGTGAAGAAAAATAATAACCCATTGATCATTTATTGCATTGTGTATATGTTATAAATTTGGTTTATTATTTTCTTGACACTTGTTTTATACAATTTGTATACATTATTATTACGAGGTGTCTGCCTGTTGAGAAGTCCAAGACTCTTCTCGGAGCCTTTGTACTTTTACAAAATTCCCTATGATTTGCGAACTCTGGAGAGTGTGGAGATATTCAAGTCGAGGTTGAAGACCCAATTGTTCAGGAGGTGTTATGATTCTTGAATGGGCCCTTGCAGTAGTTTTTCCACAAAACGGCACATCTTATATAAGTTGTCTAGTTATTATTATTATTATTGTAAGAAATAATGACCATCATTTCCATATCTTTCACATTAGATTTCAATTAATCTGAAACTTATTTCGATCCTGTTTTATGTGTTTAGTAGAAAATAAGTATTTAGAGTCATTTCTGTAGGAAGCGTGCAGAAATATTGAAAAATCGAGGAATATTCAGCACGTTGAGCCCATTTCTTAAACAAGTGAAAGAGAAGGAGTAGCGTTTTTTGTCGTTGTAAGTTTTTGAAGCACTGATTGTTTCAGTATTCTCTCCATTTTTTTCCTATAAACATAAAATAGATTTGATGGCCATACACGGAATAAAAGTATTTCATTATAAAACGACAATTTTGAATTGCCAAATCGTGTCTTTTTTACGTAAATGGAATATTATTATGGTTTGAAATGTGATTTTTTTTTTATAAAATTCTTATTTGTGGTTTCGCTAGTTTTTGTGTTTTTCATTTAACATTTATTATTATAATTGAATATCAGGTGTTCAAATTTGAACATTGGAATAATTTAAAATATACGCTCTGAATTCCTTTTTTCACCGATAAAATTTAATCTTAAATTTCAATTCAGACCCGATTCATTATTTGAGTTTATCCTTTTAGAATAACCTTTCTTATAAAAAAAAATGTTCTTAAGAAAATTTGAAAACATTTGCAACACATTTTTATTTTTCATATATTACCTACAAAGTTATATAATCTTTTAATGATTCTTTCCACACTCATAATTCAGCATATTTTTTTTTGTGCTTAGTAGTTCTATTAAAATAAAAAAGCAAATCAGTATTTAAGGATATATGAATCGGTCATTTGAGAAACAACGTAAGTCAGTCAATAGGTACAAACTTTTCAGAAATCACAAAAAACTGTTTGTTATAAAATTTTGAATGAAATGTTGATATCTTACTCAAATCAAAATGTTACTTACAGTGTGTTCTTTTATTATAAACCTTTATTTTGAGTCAAAATATTTTATTTGTGTATTAATTTGTTAATTTAAAACCATTGACTTGTGTTGTTTCTCAAATGACTGATTCATATGGAAACTTTACAATTTAACAAAAAATATGTACCTGTTATAAAAATATTGTTTTTATTCGAAATAAACTACAATCTCTTTATTGGTGTTAATGATTTAATATAAATATTGTTCGCTGTTATTGTTTTAGTTAAAATCATATATCTTGAAATGATTTTTTGGAAAATATTATTGATTATACACTTCACCTCTTGTTTAAAAAATACTTTTGTGTGATTGTTGTCTGCTCTATTTTCGCTATGAATTTGTTGTGCGTCAGTCATTGCTATAACTATTTTTTTTTCAATTCATTAAAACAAAATTTCAATACAAAAAAAAATTGTGTTACTATAAAGAATTTATTTGTATTAAATTTATCTCATTAAAATTTCATCCATCAATTTCCAATTGAAATTAAATAACCATTTTTATCAAACATTCCAGTTAATAATAATAATAATGTGCCCTATGAATAATATATTTGTTTCAATTCCTTGGGGGTAACCAACAATTTACTCATTTTCTCTCACACGCTCATCTATCATCCTGCGGTTGCGATGTATAGTATATTGAAAAAACATTAGTCTTCACCGCACTCATTCCAGTATTGAAAATAATAATATTATTTACCCCAAAATTTTCTTTCAAATACGCAAACAGGAGCAGATCGATAATTTTGTTAAGTGTTTTTTTACAAAAGGAACAAAATCTACTTGTAAGTAGGATGAATAATATTATCTTCATTTTACTATTTCTAAACAGACGTATTTTTTCTTATTTTGATAGATATATTTATTATAAACTAAGGATGAGGTTTTGTATGGATCAAGGATATTCGGTAGTTTGAATAATACCTACTTATAATATTATGTACTTTTTCGCATTGTGAATGTTGAAACTTTGTATAGTTGGAGACGGTCTACAACGGACTCATGGTTAGAACAACTTAAAAGAGACGATCTTTTCATTGATTTACTTCTGTATCCGACATATTATTTAGCATTATTATAATACATAAAGATTTGTACATCGTGTACAATGTACATCGTACTACAATACATAGAGAAAAATAATGATAAAAATGAGTGGGTTGTTTATTATCATAGAAAAGTTTTCATCAAAGCACGCACAAAAAAATATACAATGAGCTCCTCCTACATACATACATTACTTAAAATATAGAATTCATGATTATTATTTTCATCTTTTCATATTGAAGCTTACAAACAAAAAATACACATTGTGCTTATTGTAGAAGATACATAATATTAAGTTCATTTTCATTTCATGAATCTCTTCACGTGCTATTATTTTCGGAACTCTTAAAAGGTTTTTCAATAAATAGCTAGGTACTTACCGATAATGGATATCGGTATTTCATTGTTACATGGCTGAATTCTTTTAAATATTGTGCGGAATTATTTATTATAGTTAAAAATATTGTTTCTTAAATTTTCAAAATAATTAGGTATATAAATTCATTTTCTTTTGGAGTTGGTACTTATTACAAAATTCTACTACTATACCATCACAGCATATCCCACAAGTGGGGCAGCCAGCAGACCAGCTGCATGTAAGAAACATGCAAGCTGTCCTCTCCATGCCAATATAAAATCAAGACATTCAGGATGGGTGGCAAACCTCGTTATTGAAGATTATTAATCTGTACCTAAGAGCCATTAGGACTCAAGTGCATTTTTAACAAAAATGCCAAATTTACGAAAAAAACGGAAATAACACAACAGTCGTGAGTCTAAAGTACAGAAATGCTTAGAGTCTATACTATAGGTATACTATATAAAGCTTATAACTTGTAAAATGTTGAGATTTTTTCCATTAAAAAATTGAATTTGAAAATGGCATTTAAGTACTTAAGACTAAATGGCTCTCAGGTACAGATTTAAACAATGTAAATATTAATTTATTTTCTCAATTGGCGCAAAACAGTTCTGGACTATGATGACTATTTTTTAAAATGAATATTTCTTGATTTTTGATAAAAACCCCAATTCAACCTTTTACATCTTTCACAGTAAGCTTGTGTCATAAAAGGTGAGTTTGTCGGCAACTGAAATTGACCCGTGATTCGAATTGAATCTAAAATGGATTTTGTCAAGGTATTTAAAATTTGTAAATATGACTTTTTTACATCAACGAGACAGCTATAAATTTCAGTTCAGGGATGGGGTGTACTACCCGTTCTGAACCCATCTTATTATTTAATATATACATATTAATTAAATACAGTCGATTCCGCTTAATTTGGACACATCGGGACTTGGGCATTTTGTCCCAATTAAGCGAATTTTACATTTTTTAAATTTTTTTATTTGGTTTTGGCAACAAATTTGTTAAATTAATAATGCATATTTTTTTGTATAATTTTATTTTATTAACTCTTGGAAACTGTAATTCACATATAGGTAATATCAATTATCACATAAATAACAAATATGTACATAATATAAACTTTTGAGAAAAAAATAAATTCCTAATTAAAATAATAAATGGGTAGGTACAAACAATTTAATTCAATGCAAAAATGAGTCAGAGAATATGTGTAACATAACAATATGTGCTGTGATATTAAATTTACTGTCCCAATTAAGCGGAATGTTGTCTCGATTAAACATATAAATTTACTATTGGTTTCTTGGTTTGGTTTCTGTTCTTTGAGATTTGTCCCAATTAAGCAGCCGTCCCGATTAAGCGGTGTCCCAATTAAGCGGAATCGACTGTATATTGAATTCTCTTCAATCCTCTTTGTTAACTCTAGGAAAGATTTATTAGGTAGTACCTACATGATTCATCTGCTATTTATTCGTTCTTGATCTACGTATTTTGTTTTGTTTTTAACATTCACGTTTGTTGTTTATTAGCACTTAAAATGGGTCATCCGTGAACAAATGCCCGTATTTCATGAAACGTAATAATAAATTTTCACACAAACAACGTAAAAAATATTACAAACTTGTATTGCATACATACATATACCTACTATGAACACACGCATCCACGTCACTCATTCATTACATCGCCTTGTGTATACTGTAATTTAGATGATTATGAACATTTGTAGGTTACATTTTATATAATTTTTTATATAATAAGTATTTTTTTAATTTTTAAAACAATTGAATATCACTTTGTTTATAATTAACAGAAATAATTTACAAAATCACCAAACATAGAAAAGACAACACATTATCGTACTCAACTTGTATCCATAATTTAACACTTTTCTATATTACACTTAGCCCACAAGGTTGTCATGTATAATAAAATCTTTATAAAAAATAAAAAAAACACCATTTTTTATGCATAAATAACACCCGAAGCAAACAATTTGGCTGCGCGTTATATGATTTAATATGATTTATATTAGAATCAGATTGTCGTGCAAAATAACTAATTTAGACCATTTCAATTCCGTACAAAAGACTTATCTTATTTAGATCCTACTTGTTTCAAAATGTTCAATCATATATATAAAAAAAAATCGTCACTAAGAAACATGGTTCCATTGCATGCTAGCAGTCTTCGATGTAATATTTTTTTTCCAGAGTCAGTCGGAGTATAAATTTTCATTATAAAATAAGCTTGTGTAGTTAATTAATTGTTGAAGGTAGTAACCTTAAGAAATATACAAAACTTAAATCAGTATAAAAAAATAAAGCTTAATATTTGAAACTAAAAATATATTTTATGATTCAAATATTTAGGAATATGTTAATGGTTGAATATTTTGACTGAGTTATTCGAACATGAATCAAATTTTGAATTATTATAATGAAGAAACTTGCATAGAAAATAAAATTAAGTGTGTTGTATTATAATAATAATGGGTTATAAATAAAGCTTGTTCCGAATGAGAAATGACCAAATTTCCTTCGGTAGTCACCGCTGACACGCCTTGCGTGATTAAAACCACACATAAAATACTTTCCTGTGTCGTAAATAAGTAACAAATAATAATAATAATATAACAAAAATGTACTAAACTGAATATTATCAAACCACACAACTTCCTTCAAATATGATTCTTTCATAATTTCATAACCGAATTAACATTTTGTACATATTATTATGTTCTGTAGAACTTCAGAACCATGCCAAATCGATGAACAATACAATAATACAGTGTCGAAAACATACCTAGAAACTTCTTATATTTTCCTAACCAATACTTTGATTCCTTTGTAACACAAATATTTTTTTTCAGAAAGACAATTATCGCATTACTTTGTAAGTAGGCTAACGATATTCATTATTAATGAGATTATGAATAAATTTTGCTTAAGGTCATTTTTTGTGAGATAGGTACTAGAAAGTATAAAGCATTTTTTTTCTAGGTATTGAGACTAAGTACAACAGTTTTATTTTGATTTTCGTTTTCATCGTTTTGTATGGTTCTCAGAATTTTATTCCACTCTTTGAGGATACATGAATTTATATCGTTCAAAACTCCTGATTGTTCATTCAAAACTCAAAGACCTACATATCTCGCGTGAACTGGTAGTAATAGTTAAAAAATTAAATTATTTACAAGTGGAAAATAGTGTTTGTTTTTTAAAAAATTGTTTATTAAAATGGAATTCCACAATGTAAAATGTAAATGATCACACATTTGAAAAATTAAAAAATTAAAATTTAATTAAAACGTTAACTCAATTAAATAAAATTGTGCAATAGTGAAGCATATATTAATCTTCTTCTGAAAGTACCATGTCAGATCCTCCCGATATCGGTTATCATCTTGCCGTAGGCATCTCTGTCCTATGCTAGTCGGAACAGCTCTTCCACCCTCTTAATTCAAAATAATTTAATTTAAATAAAAGTTATATGAAACATATAGCTTTTATTTAATTTGAGTTTGATGATGGATACGGATACAGTTTCTAGACACGAATAACTTCACGAAAATAGTATTAAACTCTCAACATCGCAAACAAACTGTGCTCAATTTAGCATAAATTATAAAATAGTTTTAAATGTATTAGCACCATTTATTTAGCTTTAAATTTATGCGATTGACAAAACTCTGATTTGAACCCTTTACATTCGAATCAGAGCCGCTAAAATGTTCTTAATTTTTCTTGATTTATATATTGTCTCAAGTGTTTTATGCTTGTATGTACGTATGTTTTTTTTTCATATAATTTTATTGTCTTGATTTTTATTTTTCTTATGTCGATAATTTTGTATTTTCATGCTTCTGTCTGACAAACCCAAGTGCCCTATAATGGGGTCTATGGTGTGATGGATATAAATAAATAAAATAAAATAAATAAACAAATGCGTATAATTTACAGTTTAATAAATAACAAATGGTTTTATAAGTTTAAGGTTTAATAACGTTAAGCTGTTAATAATGAATAACGAACAGTACATAAGGTCGCAAAGTCTATTTAAACGTTGACAATATAAATGATGGATATAATAACGTTGTACTTATAAGAATACATACCTTGTTATTTAAATTACATAAACATACATACTCCTAAACAAAGACTAACCGTTATTCCATCTAATATCACCCTACTCACAAATGTGTGTACTATTTTGTAGGTGAACCATAGAAAAAATGTTTTCTGACTAAAGTTTTAATTTAACCAGGGATAGCAAATAATTTAATGACAAAAGTTTTTTACACAGTCCAGAATTTATATTATATATAATGGGTTACAATCCATTGGATTAGTCTGCAACGAGTTTGGATTTTCTTCTCCATTCCTACCTATTCTCAGCCAGTCTCTTCAGCTCTACGTATGAACCACAGTTCATGTCCCTCTTGAGTTGGTCCTCTTCAGTTAACATTAGATATGTCTAATTATTATCAAAGTCTAAATATGTATTTCTCTATCCATTACGGCTGATAGTATTTTGTATTATTGTACGTTTAATAGTAGAAAAACGTAGAATAAAATATGAACAGCCGACATTGACATTTTAACATTAACATCAACATCAGGAACGATAAATCTAACGCGATCTAGTTTATTTTATGTAAGTATATTCCTTCTCGTTTTGTATGTAAATAAATGTGCATATTTTCGTACATTGACACCTTACGTGAAAGCATTCTCTTGTACGGTGTTAAATTTGCAAGTGAATTCAGACTATATAGTACATCCGGGATACTGGGGAATACAAACATAATAATTCGCAGTATCACTGTGTACCAACTACTACTACTAGATACTATTTCTACGACTACGACTGCAACACACTTTGAATTGTGCAAAGTAAAAATACTTCATACTTCTTATTCTTGATCTTCAATAGTCAGTGACTTATTTGTGAGTTTTGAAATTACTTCTGTCTTTCTATACCTTCTCACTGTTTGTACTGTGTACCTGTGTTTAAGAAATGTTGTATTTACACGCGATTATCAATATGAAGTAAGTAGTATGTCATTAAGTACATGAGAAACTTCTCATCCACCACGCCTCGAATTTATATTATATTGAATGTTAATAACTTTACGTTTGAGAGTGTTATAAGGCAGATAGAATTTTAAATTATACTAATTTTATATTATATTTAGGGTATAAATTATCTTAAAAATGGTTCAAACCATAAAACGCCTCTCACAACTGCTCTAAAATATAATACCCAGTACATAGTTTCTTAACGTATGTTTTTGGGTCTAAAGAAAAAATAATTTTATACAATATCATTAAAAATGTTTAATTATAAAAAATATAGGCAATTATATTTTACCAAGTTGTCTAATAAAGTTTATTTTGTTTTTATTTATTTTCGTCAATAGAAAAAAAAATATTCATTGTGTCGGTGCACACGTAGTAGAATTCCATAATTATGTAATTGAAACAGGTTTGTAATGTTTCAATTACATAAGGAAAAAAATTGTCGGATTTTTTAAAAGATTTATTGTTGAAACATTCTAATTTAAATGATAATCAACACTTAAAAAATGTGTTATGCTAATTAATCAAAAATTAAAATTAGGACAGAGTAGCTAGTACTTGTACAGAATTGTATAAAAGGACCCTCGTTAAAGTTAAATAATGAAAAAAGTTTTTAGCGAAGCAATCACACTTAATTAATTACAAATCAATTCATTCCGAGATGTCTAATTTAAGGGAATTTAAAATATCACGGAGAATAAACGTAGATAAAGGCTCGAAAAATTAACAAACTTTTTTATGAACGAGAAAAATTATATTTCCGAAATGATTTTTAGTAGGTCGCACTTTTTGTTCAGCTTTTTTTGCATCTCCATTTTTCTGAAATGTTTAATACTAATAATATATTTTTTGTTTTCATTATTTTCAGGAAACGAGTACAAGGGTATTTGGAACGATGTTTTGAAGAGTACTTAATTACAACAACTTTTATTGGAGTGGTCAGAGAGTGTGGAGGTACAATTTTTACCGCCTAAGGTATAATTTTTTTTTAATTATTTATTTTTAAACACGTGCTGCATAAAACATGGGTTCATTATATAATATATTAATTAAAAATATATTACTGGCTCATGGTGTTTTCATACAAAGCTAACGAATAAAATTTCATAAGTTGTAGATATCGTTAGCGATATCGTTAGATATTGATCGTTTTTCAGTATTATGGGGTGTTCACATTTGGCGAGTATCGCCAGGCGAATTTCAAAATATAACGCCAAGCGAAAAAACAAAATTCGCCTTACGCCCATTGATCGTCACACCTGTTCACACAGTCCACCGATTTAGAAACGATCTGTCAGATGCGCTTTGATTTTGACACTGTTTTCAAAATGGCGTCGAGATGGGGATCGCGAAGTGCTTATTTTTAGTCGAAAATGTTATAGTAGATGTTATAAGGCGCCTTTTAATTAAGGAAACAAACGCCACAAACCAACAACAAAGATAACAGCTGTCACGAAGCGTGAAACATTATAAAATTTATAGGTTATAAAGTTTTTACCATAGATACGAACGCCGCGCACATCTGAGCATGCGCGAATCGTTCAATCGGCCGAAAATGTTGGAAGGTGGTCAACTCGAGACGATATCGTTTCTACTGGTTTTTATCGTTTCAGACTAGCTGTCATTTTGTTCACACGGTTCAAATGGCTGGCGTTATTTTGGTGCCTGGCGATATTCGCCAAAATGAGAACACCACATTAGTTTGTAAAAGTGATCTTATGTGTGTATGTCGAATAATTTATTCGGCACAATTTAATAGAGCATCCATCTCATGGGCGCTTTTTCACAAATTAAAGAAAACTTTAGAAACTAAGTCTTCATTAAGTATATTATTAATTAACTATCATTAATTAAAAACTGAACTCTTAACTGGCGCCCTTGAGACGGTCTAGAGACTGTAAAACAGCGTCATAAATAAAATAAAATCATCCAAAATCATCATCATCATCATAAAGTACACACATGTGTTTTGTTATTCTTTATATATATAAATACCTATATATTCAACCTCTCGAACCTTAATACACATACCTAGATACTTTATATTACGGCATTTCCCAAAATTGGGGTTACAAGCGGAATAACTTCATGCAATAAACATGCAAGTTATCCCCTTAGTGTCATTAAAAGACATCAAGAGCGGAAGATACTCAGCTTTGAAAACAAGTGTCTTAGAAGGATTTTGGATGTCAAATGGTATGAACATGTTACAAATGATGCTGTGCGCCGGCGCACCCAGTAGAGACCTGTAATCTCCGTAATACAGGAGAGACGATGGTCCTGGCTGGGACGTGTTTTGAGAATGCCTAATGATAGTTGGCCAAAAAGAGCACTATTCTTCCGTCCGCAGGGGTTCCGTCGGCCCGAGCGTCCATCTTTCACAATACACCGTTCCTATGACAACGATATCAGAGCGCAAGGAATGTCTTGGAAAGAGGTGACACAATTGGCACAGAGACGCTCTGAATGGAGGAGGCTGGTTTCTGCCCTGTGCTCCCGAGAGGAGCGTTGAGGGCGATGATGATGATGATGATGTCATTAAAAGTTAAGACATTCAGGATGGGTGACATACCTACCTCATCGATGTTTAACGAAAACCTACCTTTTACATGGCACCCGAAAGCTTACAGACAAAATGGGTGACCTATTCTGAACCGGGGACTCCACGAGATACACGTATGTAGGTATTCCTAGACTGTAACATTTTTCTAATGACTCGCTTGCACAAATAAGATACTTATAATTTTTTTTTACGAAACTGATAAATTTCTTTAAGATTTCTAAATTTTTCTATTTTCAATTAGAGGAATGAGTTCTTTTTACATTTTTAGCAAAATTCTAATTTATTTACATAAAGCTAGATTCAATTGATAGAAAAAAAAAGATTTTGAGCGATTCAAAGTTCTTATCGGAAAAAGAAGTGAAATACTCTGAACAGCAAACAAATCAAAGTTTGTGTTGATGTGGTCGTATGTTTTTTTTTCTTTATTTCTTTCTACGTAGACATTTTCTTTACGGTCGCGGTGTAAGTGTTTTCAAGGAATAGGAAACATTTCACAAAGTTTCCAAGAAGAGAACCAACAGTCCAACGTGACTTTTGACAAAAAAAACTTTCTCTTAAGGTATTTTCGTTTACTTCACGTGGTCCTTCCGTGATTTTTTTCTTACACAAACAATATTTTCTTTCATAATACTTATGAACGTGTTCAGTTATGCATAACTGATTTCAAAGAATATGTTAAAAATATTTTTTCATTTTTATATTTATTGCTTGAAGACAATATTTACTGATATAATGGAGTTTTACAAAATCAACGTCGACTCAATCAATACAATATTTACTATTTTAAAACATGTTAAACAAAATCTAAGAGTATAACATGAAGTCGAGCATGGGTTCACAGGATTTAAAGAAAATTTATTCTAAATTTTCAACGACTTGAAAGGTGTTATTTCACAATACACTATTAAAACGATATAAGATTTTTTAGAGTGCTTTGATGACAAAATTTAAAATAACCGTTTTGTGAACACTGCAAAGAAATAACAAATAACTCAATAATTGTAACTAAATCGACTTTAATGCATGAAGCCTATTTCTCTCCTGTATTGCAAATATAAACGTCTAAGAGTGATAGAATAAGAAGGAGATACAAGTATGTTTTTATCAAGATGGCCAAATGCATCGAATAATTTGAAATAATAATATTCGAGACATGTTTCATGATGAAATAGTCAAAAAGGTGGCCACTGAGTAAGCACATATTATGAACAAGATGTATTTTCATCTCTACATTTATGGGTTTTCATATTATTACACCTAAGTTTTTACACATACTTTACGACCGAAATAAAACTTTTAACTATTCATACATAGTACTAGGTGAGTACCTAAAAGCTTTCGGGGTTTAAGGACTCAAAGTCGTTATGTCAAACAAAAAGGGAAATTGAACAACATAAGTGTCTTTCGAATTTGCAAAAAAAAGTCCGTAACAATACTTCTACTACACAATTTTACTGGTAGTAGTAGTTTTCGATTGAGGTTTTACTCAATTCTCATTCATGGTCGACCTTTTCTGGGTGCAAAACGTTCTTTATGGCTTTTTAACAACGGAATTCTCCTATAGAATTTGTAATGGACGTCAACCGTTAAAGATTGCGTGCTTTAGTGGAAGTATACACTTAGTGGAATAGTCTCAGTTGGGGAGGCAACTTCCAACTACATATGTATAAAATAAAAATATTTTTGCATTGTTGAACATGGTACCTACTATCAAGATTGTAGTCAATTCAAGAAAGTGTGTGGCTAAAACAGTTCGATACATATTACAAACATAATATATACAACACTTTTAGTACTTTCATATGTATTGTGCGCATTGAATTATTTTCAACTGATAGTTCCATATGAATTCTGAATCCGAGGAATTTTAGTACATTATTTACCAAATTGCCTTTTTTGTTTTTGTTCAAAACTTTCACGTTTTATACCAACTCATGTTTTTTTTACATACTCTATATTTTAATATACATTCATGTTTAAAATTCACTGTTTATTCACATGTAAATATTTTCATGTAGGTATCTAATGATTTAAATATATTTACATACATTAGTAGTTTTGGAAAATCCATCTTGTTGCTTTCAGATCAAAATGTATTTGTCAAAATGTATTTCTTACTTCTGAAATCCAATTCATTAAAAAAATTAAGTAAAAAGACACTTTTTAATGCATGATTTCATTTTAAATGCATATTTTATATGCAGCTGGTCTGCTGGCTACCCCACTTGTGGGATATGCCGTGATGGTATAGATAGATAGAGATAGATTTCATTTTAAATTTTATTTTATTTATAATTTTAATTTATTTTTATCTATTTTATTTATTTGTTCTTTACTGTACATTGATAACAAGCGAAATTCACACAAAAATACATTTAAAACAAAGACAATCATACAATCAATATACAGAGGGCGAGTTTATTGCAGAGGAGCGATCTCTTCCAACTAAACGAAGACTACCGTACTTTTTTTAATTTCTAGCATGCGATGATGAAATAACTAATGTACGTTATAATATTAATGTAAGCACGTGAATTTTTTCTATAAAAATCGATTTCTATCGTATTAATATTAAATATTCAACATGTAAAATTTCCAAGAAAAACTCTCAATTAGTAGTTACATATAATATCGAAGGTAATTGATACGTATATAATTTGGTACCTACCACTTGATAAGTATCAGGTCGCGTTTCAATACAAACTACACATTTTTTGTAAAAAAGTTTTTTTTTAACAATAATGCCGTGAAACATTAAGTTTCCATGTTAATTTGATGCCCGATAATCGGAAAGATTAAGACTTTTTTACTATTTATGGTTATTAAAAAGAAAACAGTTTTCTAATAGTTCTATTTGTAAATACCTATATATTTTTTTGCATTAATACTGTTATTATATTCCGATCAATAAGCCACCAATAAAATTCATCTGATTAAATATGTAAATGGTTATTTTAAATATATAAATAAACTTTAGATTACGTTAGTATGGATAACAGAAAGGGTCTATTATTTGTATTTATTTATAGTTTGTTACTGTAATAACATAGTAGGCTTCGAAGGGTGCTATTAGAAAAGGTAGTTTATAATATCATACAATATTAAAGGTTTATGAAATTGTTACCCAATCTGAAAATTATTCAAATACGTTGTTAGGTAGTGACGTATTAATACATACTTTGTACGTAATGGACGGTATAATAGCCGTATAACAAATGATGTAGTTTATGAAGGGGTCTTTTGGGAGTCCAATCTTTTAAACTTCTACTTAAATCCTAGCTTACTATACATATTAATATATTGAAACACTAAACCATCTCATACCCTATTATTATTTTAATTTCAATAATTTTCCAGAAAAATGTCAAGCTAGTGGACTGACATATTGACATTCATATATATTTTGCTAAACAAAAGTGATAATGATTTTATCAATGATGAGTACAAAAATTTTAAGATGCTGGAGCAATTCAATGGATTTACAAATTAAAAAATTGTAATGATAGTGCTTCCCAACGTTTTTCTTATATTTGGAGAGTGGTTTAACCATATAAAGAGAACCTCAAACTAAATAGGCATTAAAAAAGTTGTTATATCAAATACATTAAGAAAAACAAACTCTAATTAGTTCATCTTAATATTTACAACGAAGTAAATTTTACATTTTCTCTCTATATTCACTACTTATTAATCATTAATTTTCGTGTAATATCCAGCCTGAATAAAAATAAATGAAAAAATATAGAGAAAGTTTGACCGATCTCTCTCGAAAAAGTCTGAATGGGGAAAAAATCCCCATCGATCACAAATATCAGTAGTTGTAGAGTTGGAATTGAGTTGTCATTAATGGCGTTATATGAAATGTGCTCTACTACCTAAATTAACGCCAATTCACTACCAACTAAATGTTCTATCGCCTCATTAAGCCTACAGTATTTTTTGTTTGAACCATTTTATCGCATTTTTTTTTCGATGATTCAGGATATTAAGTACCTCTTTTACTACGTACCTACTTACCACTAAATTAAATAACATTCACATAAACTACATACTTTTACTATATTCCAATTAATATCTCTTTGTCGCCATGATGCTTTGTATAGAATTTATTTCATTGATAGAGTATTTATAAAAAAAAAAACAAATAATATTATAAAGATTAATTTATTGGCCGAGGCTTCTTGATGGATGTCCATTATAATACTAACATAGTTAATAAAACAAGATATAAAGTCAACAGTGGAATAATATTTATTTATTCATTTATTTATTAACAATTCACGGCGCTAGCCTTTTACATATTATATATTTACATACATAGTTCATATGATGTATACACAAGTATAGAAAATCAAGACACAATAATCATAATAAAAAGTCAAAAAATCACAAAAAAAGAACAATACAATTATTAGTATCACAGCATAAGTTATGAATGGAGAAAAAAAAGTCAATGGATCACAAGTCAGTTCGATAGTAGGTTATATTGTCAAATTTTCAATAAACGAGTATTTATGAGATTATTTCAAACAAAAATCTTGTATTATTATTTAGCTTGTTTTATTATATATATAATGAGTTACAATCCATTGGATTGGTCTGCAACGAGTTTTGACTTATTTCTCCACTCCTCCCTATTCTCAGCTAGTCTCTTCAACTCCATATATGAGCCACAGCTCATGTCCCTCTTCAGTTGGTCCATATAGGCGTCTCTCGGTCGACCTCTGCCATTTGTGCCTTCGGTCCTGCCCTCTGCGATTGCGATGAATAAATTAAAAATAATATGATCTTTCGTCCATAGAATGCATGTCGATTTTGGACGCAATTCAGATCACAACAGTCACATATATTTAAACAAACAACGGGGAATGTAAGTTTTTGAAAGAAGAATATACATTTATACAATAATTAGTTTTATATTTCAAATATATATATATATATCTATTTACCTATTTTACTGATCATTTATAAACGAGGATTACCCTTTTCCGGAAGTTCATGTCAAATACCTTGTCGTTTAATTTATTTTGTAAACAAATTTCAACATAACCCCAAAGACGGACAATTTGCATATGTTATTGAAATATATTATTATAAGAGAACAAGCTATATAACTTTCCACGCACGTTTCAAAATACATAAGAACCAATAGGTATCTTTATTCACCTTCTTTGTAAACTTTCCCAAGACCCAATGTTATTCCGAAATAATAAATCACTTTCAAAGAGGGGAAGTCTATGGTAAGTATTATATTTTTTTTTTATTTTCGTCAAACATAACTGACATCTGTTATGGTCACATCAGTTCATGGAACATACTTACTTAAATATTTTTATTGTCAACTTTTTCTTAAGTCCTGCTTATATTAAAAGCATCACAAGTAGGATAATTTTATTGTAGCCCGTTGAACCAAATGACACAATTTTTTTCTTTACAGAATTTTTGTGTATTATTTTATTTTTATTTTTATCCCGTGGAGCACCCGGTAAAGAATTGGTCTCCCACTCTTCTCTTTAAGTTTTCGAGTGTCCTGTAAGAGGCAGGTTTTCGAAAAAATTAAGACATTTTACTTCTTAAATTCAGCGATGAGGCTTGCCACCCATCCTGAATGTCTTGATTTTATATTGGCACGAAGAGGACAGTTTGCATGTTTCTTACATGCAGCTGATCTGCTGGCTACCCCACTTGTGGGATATGCCGTGATGGTATAGTAGTATCTAGTAGTAGATTTTATTTTTACTGTTTTTTTGAAAATTTATGAAGTTACTTGGGTCAGATATTTTTTTTTTTTAGAAATGAATCTGGTTTCGAAATACACTCCAAATAAACATCTAAGCAATATTGCTTGTTGTGAAGGCGGACTAAGTAGGCAGTAGAATAACATCGATTAGAAGCTCAATACTTTGCCATCAAAATACCGAATAAAAATAAATAAAAATTATAAATAAAGTATTTCGGAAATAAAACTTAAGTCGTTGTTCGTCAGCAATATGATTACCTTTTTACACCTCTTCATAAAAATGAGAAAAAAAGTTTTTTGTTTTAATAAAACTTTTTGAGCATTTACATAATATTTTTCATCATAACATCAACACATTTTTTATGATAAATATACCATTTTTTAATTAAATTTATTGTTACTTTATTTGATTAAAATGGTTTCTTGAATGTTATACAATATTATTTTTAGATTTCGAATTATTTATTGTCTTTTGTTCTGAAATAAAATACAAACTTTTTTGTCCACTCAAAAAAATATGGGACGTGTTTTGAAGCTATTATTGCCTTCAAATGCATAAAACAATTGTAATACTTGTAGGTATAATTTGACCAAATTAGTTGAAAAACTCAAATAACCACATGTTTCAAATTGTCACGAAAGAAACTTTCATAATATCATTATGGTCGTTTATAAGATATAATCATTTTTATTATTTTTTTTTAATTATTTAAGTTTTGTAATGTATCTTTTTTATAATTCAAATAGCTGCAAAATCTGGATACGTTCATTCGTTACTATCTTTGAAAATACAAAGCATCAAATGGCTTCCTAACGGCCTTTTTCAGGCTACAGAATCATCTAAGCAAAATGGGACTGTTATGTCGTGGAATATTTAAGAATCAGAGATTAAGAAAATAGTAGAATCATCTCCTTCTCTAGATCTTCTTAAACTCGTAAACTTCATACGTGTAAGTTCACAGATGTCTGCACTATCCGGCATGTCGGTCTGTCCTTCAATATAGTAAAACTTCAGAATGCGTTCTTTAATTGGATAATACAACAAAATAATGAGAGAATGTCTTCCCACTTGTCACGGGCTCTTAGAATATACTTTTTTCCATTATACTTTACCTGTAGTAAATAGTTATTAGTTATTATTATAAGTTATTATTGTAGGTTTATTAGTTATTATTGTAGGTTTAAAGTTATTATTATTACTGACAATAAGACGATTCTTACAAAGATCATTACAGCTGAAGACCAATGCGATCCCAGAAGAAAACCTTAAACGATATCCAAACGATAACACAACTACAACAATATACCTATCCTCGATTTTTAATAATACACATAAGTAATAAATTGTGCGATATTTTGATGAATGATATATGAATAATTCATAAAACATGCTTTTATATCACACCAAACAAACAAACAATAAAATTTATAAAGCTTTATGTAGTTAAAAGCTGCTTGATAAAAGCAATAGTTACAACAGTAGGTACATGTTTTATTTTGATTAATTATGTTAGCTTTTGTAATAACTAATAATAATGCGACATTATGTGTTCACCTAAATTGTGTGAATTATATATTATAATGAACATTCATATTTCAAAATTATTCATTTCACTTTCTACGGTTAAATATTATTTCGGATTTAATGTGGAAATATAATAACAGATTTTCATTGTTATCGATACAACTATTCTTTACGGCTACATTACATCGGTGATCAAATGTTCCATTCTTTTGTACATATGTATATACACACAAATAAAAAACGGCCAATATTGTCACTCAATTTATTTCATTTATGAACCCTCCAAACCAATATATGAAAAATGTTATTGATTTATTCATTTTGAACTTTTTTGTATATTATTCTCTTTTTGTGAATGTATTTCATTAAAACGTGTATAATTTAAACTATGCAGTTATAACTTATAAACTAACCATTTGTTGTACCATGTTTTTGGTTTAGAAATTAAAAAGTTTGTTCTTTCAAGGAATAGAAGAATACTTTCTGATTTTTAATTTGAGGTTTGAATAATCAACCAATCATGTAGCATAAACATCCCCCTCGTTTGCTTACCTTGAAATATGTGATCACTATAACAGATATAAATAACATGTCGTTTTACTACAAAACACGATAAACCAATCAAAGAAATACAAACTTTTTATTTTTAATTTTATAAGTTGATTTATATGCTTGATAAAATTTATTTCATATTTCTCTAAGACTCATATATAGTATTATAAAAGTTCAAAAAATTGGTAGCAATAATTAATCAAAATCAATTTAATTAGAATACTTCTCTGTTTTTAAAACACGAATACAAACAAAACGAAATAAATTATTAGAAATGTTGATACTAAAGATAGACAATACATATTTGAATATATTGATCACTAGAAAAAACAAAACACTTAACACAATTAATTAATGGTTTTTCTCCATATAATGAAAAGGGATGTTTCATTTTATATTTTGTTTTTTTTTTCAATTTCAATTCCTTCTGTTGTTTTAAGGATAAAAGTAACTTTTTCTTCTTCTTTTAAAAGTGGCTTATCAGGTCTCCCCTTCCCAACCCCCGACATTGGCAATCAAAATATTGTTCTCTTTATCCTACGCAACCCGGAACAATTTTACTACCCACCGTTTTTTAGTCTAATCGAGAATATTGCGCAGCCATCACATCTGCCTTCTGCCCACTCTTCGTCGACCTGAAAATAGCTGGATTTTATTACATACATATTTCTTCAGTGTGGATATTATTTTTATTTTTTTATCCACTTTTATTTGCCAACATGAAAAAGTGTCCAAAAAGTAGAACTTATTTAAAGAAATCTAAAGTAGATAATATTCAACCGTTGATTAATGTGTCTTACTTATAACAAGTAATTAGATACTTTTTGTGTAGGGCTGTTACGAATAATCTGTATTGATATACCTACGAGGATATTCGCAAATATGAAAATATTCTTTCAGACGTATAATCAAACTTCTTCTTCCCTTGACCAATTTAAATGGTGGATCTATTATGGCTAGGCACTTCCTCTAGAAATTCAGCTTTTAGGACCTCTTCGCTATTGCGAATCATTCGCATATTTTATATAATCCGTGTATGTTTGGTTCCGAGAAATTTTTGCTATGGAATGGGATAATTTTATCTTGTGAAAGTTAAATCTTAATCCAGTTCCAATTAAGACTAAGGAAATTGTAATCCCAGAAGTTCCTTGGACGAGTTGGGAGAAAATTGAAACACTTTTTGTGACGGCTTATGTAATTTTTTAATTTTCACTTTATCTCATTTAATATATTTTTGAATCTTTGAATTTGTTGTACATTCGTATAAAATATTCACAATGCTTCAAATGAATTGATGAAACCCAAATTCGAATATACAAAAAATATACATGCAATATACATACTTGTCCATACAATCGTGGAATTTTCCGCAAGTGGAGTCGCCAACGGACAACCGTATCTTATATTATTATTAAAGTTGTCCTTTTAAAGTCAAATAAAAGAAGAAAAAACACGATAACCGTAATACAATATAATATTTTATCAAGTCGACAAAGAATAGATATCTACTTCCTTGCTGACTTTTCTAATATAAATAAAAGTGTTATTTTTGAATTTCTATCATAATTTATAGTAGTTTACAAACATTGAGTATTCTGTTGTAATTCACGTCTGTGTACGCATTGATTTTAACATCAGTTTGATTTTAGGTATTTCAGTCTAGACCGGATGAAGGATCAAGCAATAATAATTAATATACGTTAAAAGTTATTGATTGATTTTTCCTCTCATCCCTTCCATAGTATATAATCACCAACACACTATATACTGTAAAAGTCAATCCATGAACAATTTTAATAAAGCAAATACCTTTTTCAAAATTTTCATTCATGCAGTGAACCAATATTTTAAACATTACATATTGGTTCGTCAATATCAATTATCGAGGATTATCTTTCTCTTTAGTTCTGGCTTCGTTAAGCATTTTTATTTATTTTCATAAATTTTTTGCGTATATTTTAATAACTTAAATTACTTTAAACATAAAAGTTTGTGCAAATATATGCATATGCAACAAACAATGTATATCATTGCCTGTTATCAAATGCATATATTTTTATTGACACACTTTATTTTTCATATAATATAGGTATAAACTCTATTCACGAATGCTTAAATTATTAAGTTTATCAGAAAAAAAACTGAAGAAAAAAATACTTTCTATTAATTTTTCTTGATTCTGAAAACCACATAAAAATAAGACAGGAAACAATGTGAAAAAATATTTGAGCCGTAGGTATGTAAAAATTATTATAACACAATTTGTTGGTAGCTAATATTTCTTTTCACGAAATCCTCATGATACTTTCAGTTACTGTAGTATTTAAGTATGTATATAGATATATAGGCTTTTAATTTGTTGGGATCGAGTAGGTAACGTTTTACATGTCGATGGCTTTTTGTAGTCTTGAATTAAAATTTAATGGCAGAAAATCGATACATTTAACGGGTGACTTTTGTCGATGGAGCAAAAAATACCGCATTGTTACAATGTATTGTTAATCTATATCT
Source organism: Athripsodes cinereus (assembly GCA_947579605.1). Classification (NCBI taxonomy): domain Eukaryota; kingdom Metazoa; phylum Arthropoda; class Insecta; order Trichoptera; family Leptoceridae; genus Athripsodes; species Athripsodes cinereus. The sequence goes on from OX388309.1 coordinate 22,629,105, forward strand.
CACCTCATCAAAAGCTTAACAATGATTGTATAGAAATAATTACAGGTTTTGACTTACTGATGAAGGGAGGTAACCATGTAGGTACATATTTTGATAGTGATTATGAAACTTTCCGTAGCAAGAGTCCCTAAGTAAGACTATTTTGGTACCTAAATTAATGGGTATGATTTTCTGTAAAACTTTCGTAGAACATTTTTTAATTGTCATTTTTGATTCAACAATGAAGCATGCTACTCATGATATCCGGTACCATCGAAAGATTACCGGTTTTGCAATTACAATGAAACTTTTTAACAACGCCATTAAGATCGTCCAAGGGTCGTAAAACGGCGCCAAAGGAATTAATCATGCAACATCATCATCCTCGTCGTCGTCTCTCCTGTGTTACAAAGACTACAGATCTTTACTAAGTGTGTACAGCATTATTTGTGACATGCTCATTCCACCTAACATCCACAATCCTTCTAAGGCACTTATTTTAAAATCTTCCACTTTTGAGCCCTAATGAGGCGCCATGACTCACAACCATATACGAGCAGGAGGATTGACATTTTTTTTATTATACCGTATTAAATCACACAGTTGTATTTTTTGGACGAACCTACTCATTTACTTTACTACGTACTTTTTATTATGAAATAATTCGTTTACAAAATTTATAATATTTTTATTTTAATACAAAAATAGCAAGAACCGCGTTGTATTTTGATTGATTGGACAGTGTATGGCAATAAAACATTATTCCTTGTATATATTTTTGAGGGTTTATTAAAAATGTACGATCAAAAGCCTGATAGAAATATATTGCTTTTATTTTTTAATATATAAAAAGCGCGTTTCAATTATTCATTTCATGAGCTACGTAGATGATCATGATTTTTTTATTAGTAGGTTTTTGTTTATATTTATTGAGATTATTCAGCGAAAAAAAAAAGATAGACAAGATATCAGAATATTATTTGCTTTTCAAGTTATATGATTTTAAAAAGAAAATATTGGTAAAATTACCTATTTTGTAAATGAAAAAAAATACTTTAGTCTGCCAACGACAGATAGGTGTGTCGAGTGAAAGTGTTTTTTTTTCTTTATTTTTCTTTAATAAAAAATGTGAAGTCGCAACTAAGAATAATTGAAAGTTTTGAATCATTTAAATTAGAGGCTACCTTTTTTCATATATAAAACTTTGAATTGACATAAAAACGAAACAAACAAAAAAAAATGTTGTATAAATGAATACAGTGTTTCCTTGTGTAGTGATTGATAAAATAAACAATTCATTTGTTTTTGTGTCAAAAATGGAACACACTCCAAATATTAAATTAAAAACATGAGTGTTTCTAAAACCGTTCATATTGATCATACATAATGTATTGATCAATACACGCTCTTTGGAAGATTAAAACATATGTAAGTACCTACTCTGTTCTGACTCTTATCACTCTACGTGATGGATTGCGTTTTTATTCTATTTAGGAAAAAGCCAACGTTAAAGAATGTATTAAACATATTTTCCAGCAGAAACAACCCTACTTATTCCAAATAAATTTAAAATAGTTAGTATTTTGCGATGTATTTTATTTGATTTTTGTTCTTAATGAACTGTGAATGATTCTATAAAATCTAATAAAGTGTTCACAATACTTTTTACTTACTGCTAGCCCTCTTCTCTCCATTGCTGGATAAAGGCCTCTTCAAAACTTTTCCACACTTTCCTATCTCGAGCAACGCGATACCACAGTTTTCCCATCATCAGGACAATATTGTCAACCCATCTTTTTTGGGGTTTTCCAACGCTTCTCTTGTCCTCCTATGGCCTCAATTCAAGAATTCTGAAAGTCCATCTGCCATTCTCTCGTCTTACCACATGACCAGCCCATTGCCATTTAAGCCTGGAGACTATCAACAACGTCAACGACTTTTGTTTCATTTCTTATTTACTATAATATTTATAATAGTACATTTTAAATATTTAATACACTCTTTACGGGTCCGGACCTTAGACCTCGTCACATCGGCGGCTACAGATTGATATCGACGTGTCGCTAGCCTGCTCCAGGTCATTTTCATCGGCGGGTATTACTGCAAAACGGAAATCATCAATCTGCTATAAAATAGTACATTTGTCTTCAAATGTAATATTAAAAAAACGAACTTAGCAGTGATAAACAATATAATTCACCACTTTTGCTTTTGCATATAAACAACATCAACAACAACCAACATTAAAAGTAGGTATAAATGTTATTCCTAAGATGTCACTTCAGTTTTTCAGTTTTACTATTTGAACAATCCGAACTGCTGAGGCATGAAATACCTACTTTACGTTTTTTGAATCTCACTACTTCGTGTATTTTCAAAAAGTCAGTAAATATTTTAACTTTTTTTTATCAATATTTCATATTGTAGTAGGTAATATCGCATGTTCAAACAGTGAATGTTGAATGTTTTGTTATTATATTATTTATTGTTATTATTTGTGAAAAACTTTGTTTCCGCAATGCGCTGTATGTCGCGGTCGTCTCACCATAATAGTGAAATTATAATAACATTGATATTTCATATACTCATTATAATAATATACTGTTACTATAGTGATATTTATATATTATCTATAACCTAGCCAATTTAAACATCTATGTTCTATTACGAATAGTTTGATCAAAAAGTCACTGATCCTTTTCCATTATTATTATTTTTGTTTTCCAATGTATAATATAAACGGGATTAGTTGTGAATTTTATTTATCCTCTTTTTAAAATAATATTGACATATTATAAGGGCAACAGAACTCAAAATTTTCTTTTATCTTTTATTCTTTTATGATTTTGTTTAATTTCTTTAACAAAATTATTCTATGATAATAGCTTAGATTAAGATCACTCAGTTGGTACAAAACTCATTGATATAATAAAAAAATACAACCAAATTTCTAAGTATAAAGCGCGAAATCGCAGAGTTATAAAATTGAAACATGTACCTACTTCGTTCTACTATAGATTAAACGAGAGAGACATCTTTCGACTTCTTAGATTATTATCAATCGACGATCTAAGAAGTTGAAAGATGTCTCCCTCGTACTTGTTTATTTTAATTACTAAGAACGAAAAATTTGTTTCAATTTATTCACTACTTGTGCATAAAAACAATAAATAAGAATCACATAGAAGAGTTGTTGGATGTGATTTTTAATGTTATTTTTCAACTAAATGTATAGTTTATAGTGCTACTTTTCACCCTCTTTTTATTTCCAATGTCCAAGTTTTATTTAAGCAAACAAACATCTCTAACATTACATGGATGTATTAGTATTTCACATAAAATTTTCTTCAGGTAACAAGTAGATATATATACATATTACATACTTTGCTTTTTACAATGCGACAAAGAACACGGTAAGAATTTCTCAAAGTCCACGATATGATACCACGTTTGTTCAATGGTAGAAATACGAAGTACCACGTATAATAATATATGTTATTTCATATTATAAAAAGTAATAATAGTCAAAGTTTCTCTTTTCTCATTCAATGCTTCACTACTTCTATGTACATATTATTTGTGACTTTCTAAAGAACTTTCAGGAGTAATATCATGGCATGTTCTTATAACAGAGATAATTACTACATGTTTTCAGAATTTAATGAAATTTTATGTTATTTTTATTTGTGTACCTGCCGAGTCACCGATTTAACAATGTACCTAGCGCTTCTTCTAATTTCGTCACTTTAAGGTATACGAATGTCTAGGTCTTTCAATTTGTTCTATGCAATTGGGAAAGAATATTATGCAAAATGTTAGTTTATAGATTCACGCATTTTGTGTGCTTATACTTTGCTTATACACAAAAATGAAAGACAATATCAACGCCAAAATAAATTTTGTAATGAAAACATATTACATTATTTTTTGAAAATCTTAAACTTTAGGTCATACGAAGGCAATATACGATATATTTAGATAATATTATTCTCCATTCATTAAAATTCTGTGGGTTTTGTCCATTTCCTTCTGCGGTTTTCCTATCCTCCTTTAGTGTAAATGCTACATAGTTTTGGGACGTGTCCATAAAGAAAATCGATAAGTTTCATCTTTTTCGATATCGCATAAGCCGAACATAAAATCCTAAATAAAATGTATCGGTCAAATGGTTCCCTTGAGATGAGAGGGGTAAATGCATTCCCGTGAGGTAACCTACTCAAGTTGTGCCGTCTTTTTTTATAAGCACTCTTATATAATAACGCTGCCTCGTATCAATTTTCTTGTTTTTTCACTTTGCTTCTTTCATTATTTACCCCGACGATGTTTCTCATCATTTTCAAAAGGACGCGTTCTATTGAAAAGTAATGGAAAAGCCTTATTTTTTTCTGTGATTTTGTTTTAATCACGAAGGATGATAACGCGAGATTGGAATTTTAAGAAAAATAAACTCTTTGAAATAAAATGAAACATTTTGATGATGCCAATGATGGTATCTTGCGAACAATCAATCTACTTTACAATATATTCCCTGTACTGTTTTTACCTGTTTCCTTGTTCTTTAATCAGCTCTGTGCATTCCAATGTTGTATGAAGGAGCTGTGGTCTGCTTCATTTGACATATTTATCTCATTAGAATGATCCATATAGGTCTCTTACCCGGCGTAGTTCCAGACACAGTAAATGTTTCTATGCCCTCTTCTTCTAATAGTTATGGTATAAAAACATTTATATCGTCGTTGTATATTAAATCTAGATAATGTTATAAGTACTGTCTATTATGAAACTGTTTCTAAGCTTAGTAAAAAAAATCAAAGAGAAGAATTTAAAATTTTAAATTGAAATGCTTAAATGTTTTTGTCATACAATTTTAAATAAGATTTCTCCCGTGAGTAACATTTTTCTATTAAACGTACCTACGTATTATTTTTACTGCTTAGTAATAAACAGAGTCATCTAACATTCTAGACTTAAGGTATTATTCTTATTGTTCAGTAAAAAACCAACCACCTTTCAATTTTGTCTACAACATACAAAATGGCGATTGCTCAAAAAGGTTGTAAGAAAAGAAACTTTTTTATTGCGCAAATAAAATTTAAGATGAGTTTTTTTACGGTGTCTATATAAAATTAAGTGGTAACATTCTCTTCTCAACTGTTTCATGTGGAATGAAATAAAATGCAATAAGTCAAACTTCAGACGTCACATTTCAATTTAATCCCAAGTAAGATATTTATTTGTAATGATTTCACTATTAAAAATGCATAAATTATTATATTTATTTAAACAATACTGCAGATTATATACCTAAACTCCTTTCAAAGCAACAACTGATAGTGGCATAACTGATGCTTTCGAATCGGCTTGCACCAGTTCACCCATTGTTAAATTCACAAATATCACGAAATCTAGTATCAATTGAGAAGTTGTCTAAAATAATGCATTTGGTTTGTGATTCCACATAACAATCAATAACCAATTTATCTGTATTTAAATTCACAGCATCTCTATTAAGTTGTAAATTGAGTGACATTCTATAGCGGATAAACATTTTTTTTTTCTTGTACCATGAAAATAATGATAATTTAGGTTGTAGATGTCACTTTGTTAAGTTTTATGTAGAGATGTTTCCAACAAATTAAATATTATATCTTATGATATAATAATAAACACTCGCAAATCTCACCTTTTGAACAACGGTTTACAAAATTATTATGATAATTGTGATTTTTATACGATGATATACAAATTTTATACCTACCTAGTATTTACGATTTATTCCAAAATTTATTAGAATAAATTAACTGATCGATATAATTTAAGCTCGTTCAATAAAAATGATGAAGTTTTTTATACATTAAGCTTTTGCACTTTCAATCTGTACTACTTGTCATATAATTAAAATGTTAATATTTATGTATAGTTTTAATATCCTTACAGATATCACGGTAAAGAGCGCTGTTACTTTTTGTGACGAGTATTATTTTTTTACAATGAATAAATATACAACGAACGCTTTCTTTACAGCATAAATAATAACAACAATAATAATATGAGTTGGGTGGTTATACAAGTAATCTGAATAACAAAGAAAAAAGCAGAATTAAAATATACAAACATCAATCTTGTGAGACATAACACAACGAAAAAAATAATAATAACCATTATAAATACAAAAACTAAGAAATGAAGTAAGAAGACAGTGAAAACGTACGCATTATTTTTATTCATCAAAGTCTTCTGTAAGTTCAGTAAATTCTGTGGAATATCCAGTGAAAAATATGGATCCCACTCTTTTCTTTAAATTTTTGAATGTCTTGTAGAAGGCGTGTGTTCGTAAAACCTCACATACAAGACAATTTACATTTACAATTCTGCGCGATGAGTTATGCCTCCAATCCTGAATGTCTATATTTTTATTGATGTGGAGAGGACGATCTGCATGTTTAGTTACATATATTGCTTATATTATGTTCTTTTTTTAAATTCATTTATTTGTTATTATCGTATTTATTTCTTGTAAATTATTTACAATTGCCTGACAATTCCAAGTGCCAAATTGATATACTACGGATGATAAAAAAGAATAATAAATAAGGCTCCTGTGATGCAAATAATGAAAAGGTTTCATTGCTTACCAACTGGTTTACTTGCGTTTTGCTTTTTCCGTAACTATTATGCCCATTATTATTTAAGAATAAATTTTGATAGTTTATGATATAGTTTGTTTAAAACTACTACTTTTATAAATAGTTATAACATTAGTATTCTCATCACCCTTTCAGTACATTCGACTTGAATAAATTTTATGTACCTATTTTGTTGTGAATATGCAAAACATGTAATTTGTTATTAAAATATGACAAAGTTTATAATATGTCGTAGACTTTGATCATTAGTTTCATCACTGTAGAAGAAGATTTTGATGTAAATTCTGGTGTTGCAAATAGCTCCATTAGGCAGTTGATTCTCCAAGGAGAGTTCTGCCTCACTCACTCCCACATCGTAAACTTAACAATATCCATCCCACTCTACATAACAAAAGAATCGACCGAGTCAAAAGGGCATCACATTTCAAACTGTTTTCATTTTCATTATCATATTCCAAGTTTTCCTCCTTTTAGTGGAGTTCCCCGGACTCGACTGTTGTTGTATTATTCTCGTATCTATGGAAACCTTTGGGGGACGGGTGGGCTAACTTTTGAAGTTTGTTTTAGGGATGCTTTTGTTTTGCAAAGTTTTAATATAGTAACAAAAACATATTATTTCATTTGGAATAAAGGTTGAATGGGTCGTGTTGTGTATTCTAAATACATCCCAAAATTTTGTTGTATGCGTATTATTTTAGTAATGTTTTCCCGCACTTTGTAATGTAACCATTTACAAATCTCTTAGTTTTTACGCGTAGAGAAATTATTAACCTCTTTTTGCCCGCGTTGTTGTTAACAAATCCCAGTGATTCGTTTCGTAAACTTTTTATAGTTTTGTAAAGACTTCTATATTGCTGTACACCACAGTCAACCGATAATTTTCACAAGCGATTACCCAGTTTTAGAGTTTATCATATCAATAGGAAGGATCCACCCACGAGTATCGAAAATTATTATTCTCTTTAAATATTCATTCCTTTGGTGCTTTTAATCGTTTAATAGAAATATTGTTTTCGTAAAAAGGCAAAGGTCAATAAATAACCTACATGAATTTAAAAACAATGAACATTTTGACAGATATGAAATTTGGGAGAAGATGACTTGGCGTTATTTTTTGATATTATTTTTTTTATTTATAGGAACTTACTCCAAGGTGACCCAAAGTTAATAAAAGGATATTTAGTTAGTAAAGTTTTTTTACGAAACTCATACTGCGTGTATGTTAAAAGGTTTTTTTAGTGTCTATCTTTTTTTCATCCTTTTATTGTTGATTACCGATATTTTGCTTCGGAAGTTGTACTTTCTTGTGACGTCTAAGACCAGCTATCTTCTGGTCTTTTTTACGTCCTTACTCGTAAATGTGAATCAGCTGGCGTCTCCTTTGCAGCGATATGGACAGTGAAATAAAACAATTGTAGTCTGTTAAAGCAATTCATATAAATAAATACTGATGAGTTCTATTTGCTCAATATACCTAACATAATATAACGCTGAACAAAACAAAAAAGTCATATTGGAATTCCACACTCATTCACGTGCCGTCCTTCATGACATAACCTCGTCGTGTCTTTGCACGTCCTATGTATGTAGGTATGTACAATAGTGTGCCACCACAATGTTGTAACGAATAGCAGAACACGTTTCTCAATGTACATACCACATGGTAATAGTTAACCATGTCCTCTGTAAAAGCAACACTTTTTATTTGAAAAAAGAATAAAGGGACGTGTTGACTGTGCGAATTCATTATTTCACCCAGCAACCACATATAGGAATCAATATCGTCATGAAGTGGATTCTGGTTTGGTTTGTCAATTCTTTTATTTATTTTATTTGTTAACAGGTTGTTTTTATTTGAACAGAAATATAGATCAAAATGTTAAATAAATAAATAAACGGAGAGTGTTTAAAGTGCCATCTTTGTGTCATAGCACCTCGAGGACGCTGTACATGATAATGTTTTATCTTCAACAAAGTTGTGTGTGTCAAGATAGTATACGAGATTTATATTAGAACTGTCTTTAATTCAGCAGAAACAATGGTTTTGGTTGGGTCGTTTTTTGAATATGTTTAAAGACTGAATTGGCTGAGAAGATCGTTGTTCTGTTAACTGCATATTTTATCTTGTTTCAGAACATACCGATTTTATGACAACGAACTCAGAGCTTTAGAAATTTCATAGGTAGAGGCAACTCGATTGGAATAAAGTCACTTCGAAGGAGGGAGCTGGTTGTTACCCTATGCTCATATGTAAGAGTAGCGATGGAGGACCAAAAAAGTATTACCTGGGTTTCAAAAAAACCTCTCCTATTATCGCAAGCTAACTCATGCGTCATACTTTTGTGTCCTTAACCTTGTATTGTACAGATATTTCTGAAATAAAATAAGTCTAGTTTTTATATATTCCCTCCTTCTTTTTACAATAGGTAGTTTGTATTGTTACGGTCAAAAGTTTACCGAGTTTTTTCCTATTATTTCTCGAACAATGATTTCAAGAGTGTTCAAGAACTATCATTAGTGTACCTATTGTGTATTATTAGGAAAAGTATCATCATCTCACCCTTCAACTCTCCTCTTAGGAGCACAGGGCCGAAATCAGACTCTTTCATTCAGAGCATCTCTGCACCATTTGAATCATATTTTTCCACAACATTCCTAGCACTCAGATCTCATTGTCATAGAAATGTTGAATTATGAAAAGAGCCGTTCAGGACGTCGGAATCTTTATGGTCAAAAAACAGTGCTCTTTTTGTCTAACTGTTATTAGAAATTCTCAAAACATGACCCAACCAAGACCATCGTATCTTCTGTATTATAGTAGACTTAAATACCTTTTACTCCCTATTTGAAATTATGACACTTTGCTTTGAGCAACCGGCGAAGAATTTGTTGGATGGAATCTCCCACTTTTAGACATTTAATATTTTCAATTCAGCAATGAGATTTGCCACCCATTATCAGTCGCGATGGAATATGCTGTGATGGTATAATAATTGTTAATTATGAGTGATTGTTATCTCAGGTCGCACTTTTTCAAGAAAGTGCAGTCTTTTTTTATATAAAATGTCTTTGTTGTAAGTAGGCATATTAAATACAAATTTCTTTTGGAATATACGTAAAATATGAGAAATGGCTGAGAAAGTTTCTATGAGAATAAAATAAAAATCCTAAGGTAGAAAAATATCCAACGACAAATTACACCTGTCATCATGTAATCTTCTCTTAATTTGGTGGACAATGAACAATTAATATTTATTTATAAAAAAAATTACTCACTGGTTACATGTTTTGTGTAGTTTTTGTGCATTACAGATTGTACACCATGAGATATTTATGTAATATTATTAATATTGCTTATAAATCATGTTGTGTTTCTTTTTGGTCCATAACATATTTTAATTTAATTATTAAACCTCGTACATAAACAATAAATTTTCACCAACGCAATCGAGTGGAAGAATTTGCTAAGTTTAAAATGATACAACAGCAATATTTAGGAAGATTACCTATAATAATAATAAATGAAATAGGTACACGAGTCGGCAAATATTTTCATTACAATTCAAACAAGCTGAAATATTACTTAGACCTAATGAATGAAATTCTATTTTTAATAATAGAGAGGCATTTTAAATCCAACCTACTTTACAGCCTTGTAAAGTGAATGACGACTTGAGAAGATAACTAATTAGTATTCAAAGTAATGAATTGAACTTAATCTAGGAGAAACAGAATTTTAGATCGGGTCGCCTTAGTGCAAAAAGCCTCAGAATTTTGTAAAGTGAGAAATGTAACAGATTGATAAAAAATCCTTTTAAGTATGACTAGACAACATTACTTATGTTTCTTTCAGTAATAATTTCTCAACTTCGCTTCATAAAACAAAAACGAATACCTTTTTTGATTGAAATCCCAATCTATGGATATAAATCTCTTTGAAAAAAAAATTACTCAGCTGTCCCGAGATATCTGACGGATTGTATAATGATAATAAAGGAGTTGAAGTTACTTTGACATTATTTTTACACTATTCTATTACAGATATTGTTGATACCTACAACACTTCAAATACAATTTAATCTCATTTTCGATCATCAAAGAATTACAGTATCATACTTAAAAATAACTTCCTATTCACAATACAATGACATTGATAATATGATTATTTTTATTATCATTTTCACTCGAGTTCAAAAGAATTTCCGCACAGTACTTTCTTCAAGTTCATCCCTTATAGTAAAGCATGGGGTATAAAATAAGAGCGAAGATGAATGGAAAGTAATACGCCTACAATTTGCTAAGGGGTCGATTGTTCTCATCTCGAGTACTCATTCTACGTATATTAAAATGTATAGGATTATACCTATAGTAGTGAATGTTGGAGGATATGAAATGAGTCATACTTGGTTCTTCTACATTCTGTAGGAACTGGGTAGATATACGACTGTACTATGTTAGTATTATACTCTGCACACATCAGTGATGTCTCGCCAACTTGAAATAATTATGTAGTACAGTAATCTTTCTACCTCCTTCCCTTTTGTCAAACTACTTGCGGAAACCCTTATTACGTCGTTTCGTTGACTACAGTAATGATGAAGCTTTTTAGTTACGAGTTTTAAGTGTTCGCCAACTAACTACACACGTTTGCTGGTTTTCTCTGGATTTTTTTTACTTCTCTGTTATTTTATAGAGTGTAAAATATTTAGGTATTTTTTATTTGTATTGTTTTAATATTTTCCGCACATAATCAGCTCAATATATGTCATATTCTTCTTCTTGTATTTTTTATTACAGGTCATAGATCTACCACGTATTTCTTTTGACTCTGAAAATCACCCAGCCTTCCATAGCTTTGGTGACCTCAGAGGTGAGCTAGCTGGCCTTAACATTTTCAATATTTAAAATAATATAAATTTATTTCCCACGCTGATAGCAAAATTTTTCATAGACATAGCGCACATTTAATAATAATAATAACTAGACAATTTATAGTGCGCCGTTTTGTGGAATAAATTCACTACAAGGGCGCATTTAGAAATATGTTTACCATAATAATATACTCACTTCGTATCTCAAGTAGGATAGGCAGAAAGGACAGAACGTCTTGTAGATCTATCCTAGCATACTTCTTTCGCTTCTTGTATATTCATACATGCACGTTTCTCTTTCAATATACAGCCATCCTTGAGGATTTGATCCACATGTTCAAGTCACGTAGACCACGTGGAGTGAGAAAATATGTAGGTACCTACATTGTGTCTTTATTATTTCATAAAAAAAATATCTTTCAAAAAGGTATCATAATAACTTAGTGGACGAAAAAAAATGTTTTCACAGGTTTTTTAAGTTTTCTACGAGTTTGAAAGTGTAACTATTCGCTTTACTAGCTTGGAACTAATGTAAACTATTAAAGTATTTTGGTAATTAGTCTTCAGAGGTACATAGTTACCTTGTTGTTGAAATGTCTTTATTACTGTCTCACTATGCCTACTACTAATGGTACTTCTTACTTACTTACTGCTAGCCCTCTTCTCTCCACTGCTGTATATAGGCCTCTTCAAAACTATTCCACACCTTCCTATCTTGAGCAACACGATACCACTTTTTTCCCATCATCTGGATAATATCGTCAACCTAACTTTTTTGAGGTCTTCTTACGCTTCTTTTGTCCTCCTATGGTCTCCATTCAAGAATTGTGGAAGTTCATCTGCCATCCTCTCGTCTTACCACATGACCAGCCCATTGCCATTTCAGCTTGGAGTTTTTATCAACAACGTCAACGACTTTTGTCTTTTGTCGGATGGTTTCATTTCTTATTTTGTCTCTCAAGCTGATACCCGGCATTTGTCTCTCCGTGGCACTACTAATAGTAGGCTGCAATAATATGTGTATCCATTACTATCAGTTAAAATATAGTGTAAAATGTGCAAGATTTTAAACTTACAGTTAAAAGTAAATGGGTATTGGAACTGACCAAAAATCTTTGATCAAAATTATACAAAACTTCACTGAATGAATAATGCTCATTTTCAAAAACGTGTTTCCAAACTGAACGTTGTTTGTTGACTGGATATTTATTATGTGTAATCTAAATAAATACTGTAAAAAAACATAATGTATAGATTTTAATTCGTATGCCAAAATTCACTTAGCTATATCCTAAAACAAACTCTGTAAGACCATTATCTTTCTTATCAGAATATATTAAGAAATTATTCAATGCAATATAATTCTCATAAGATTTTTTCAAAGAAATATTACATCAAACTTTTGTAATTACTTTTTAATCAAGTCCGTAATTAACATTTCAAAAGTCATTCATTCTAAAGATACATCGTTACGAGGAACGACATTATGTGAATATACATACATATTCTGTGGTATTACAATGTTCTCAAGTCTGTTACACCTCTTGCTCTTGAAATACTGCTAAGTACTTTGTTATTCAGGAGAATAAGTCTTGTACGTCCTTAGATACGGTATAGGAACCTATTGAAGAAATTACCCCATAAATATGGACCAATTCCCATGTCAACTTATCTTAAGTCATTAAGTAAAGACTTACAAGAGGGTTGAACGACGCCATTGTTAGTCGATTTATTTAATGAAATTTATCGGTTATCTACGGGATAATGTAAAAATAATTCCTGCAAAATTATCCTCGAGATTCGAGATCTTATGAATAATGGAAATCAGATGTCGTTTTTTTTTTTTAAATTACAGTGTTTAACAATAATTAAGACTTAGCAATACGTATTATTTTACATATTACAATATTTTCCCCTAAATTTTGTGGAAATTTAGTCTGGCACGAAGGGCCGGCCGACCAAAACTGCCATCACGGAAACCTTTTATATTATTACTTCTCTCTTCAATGTCCCTCTTGGAAGTAAGTAAATTTATTACCTATAGTGTAAAATTTTCCAAGATCCAATATGAATGTGTAATCATAATCTAAAGCTGCATTATTTTCATAAGAGTATCTGCTTTAATATGACTTAGTGTCCTGTAAGTGTATATTTAATAAGAAAGAAAATATCTTTTAATGGGCTTTAAATTTACAGAGTCTACGTAAGCCACAAAAAATAATAACGTGTTAAGTTGAAAATTGTAAAGTTTTAGAGCAATGCATTAATCAACAGCACTTGCTCTGAGTTGGGTAAAAAATTTCACACTTATGTCTTTAAAAATAACAGCAGCTGTTCTTAATGTTAATTTTTTCACTGTTACGCTATGTAGTAACAATTTCAATGTGATGTTATTCTATTAATAGCATTTATCAGACCATTATCGTTAAGTATCTTAAAACACCGATTATCGAACATTAATAACAGAGATTTTGTGCTTAAAGATATTACTACTCCGCCGTCCTGTGCTGCCGTTGGCTGCTTTAATTTTTAATAAATAAAAAGGTTAATAATTTTAATGACTATACAGGTTTTTAGTAATTTTATGATAATTACTGACAACATAATATTATGTACGTATTTATAAACTGTTGAAGTTATTTTACCTTAAGGCTCAGTTTGTTTCTGGTGGTCCTAGAAAAGACCACCAGATTCATACTAAACTCGAATATATTTTTATGACAATCATGACGGATGAGACATTCCTTTGGAGTCATTTAAAAACTCTCTTAAAGATTATGTCAAGGGTGTTGATGAAAAGAAGTTTTCATTTTCAAATTAATATACTATTAACACTCATCGTTACATACAGATACTAATATCAAATTGATTGATTTTGTTGACTTTTATTTTATAAAATTCCATATTAATTCATGTAAATAAACAAACTATTTTAAGTATTACTGTATTTATTAATAATAGTAAACCATGTTAATACAGTAAAAAGTTCAACAGTTTGTTTACAAAAACTTGTATTAAGTCAACCTTTCTTAATGCAGCTTTCATTTGGTTTCTTTTGCGACTTTCTTTCAGTTATTAATTAAGAACGACATGTATCTTTTCTGGAAGACCGAAATAGTTTATAAGTAATTGAAAAAAAAAATAATGTTCTCAAGATGAGAATTATGGTTAAAAAAGATCAAGATTAGGTTTTTAATTATCGTTAGAGTGAAAAATTATATTTCGTTGAATTAGAATTTCTACCTACTTAAACCTTGAAAACGTTTCGTGGAAAGGATACAAGTACTAACTGCTTTTGGGTCCTTAAGTATATTAATTATGTATTATATTATTATGAGGCCTCTTCAGAGATTAAATTTCAAACGTTAATTAAAATTATAACAATTAAAGCAGAATGAATCAAACAAGAAACTAAAAAGAGTTTTTTTTATTATTATACATCAGATATTCATTCACCCTTCAACTTTCAATTCAGGAACACAATACAATAATAAACCGCCTTCACTCAGCGCAAATTTATGTTAAATAATCACTTCTTCCCGTCACAATATTACCACTATATTTAGTTACTATTTATTTGCAATTATTCCGATTATCGGAAACTTTGTAAGCAGACATTTTTTTTTACCATTTTTCATTGGATATTCTTTACACATTACCCAGTCATAATTTGCATCCGAATCCTATCACAGAGGCTTGAATAATATTTTTAAATGAATATTACGTATATACAAAATACTTCATGGATGTTCAAATAGTTCAATAATTTGTTTGACGAAACATTTTGGTAAACCATCGTTTTGTTAACGTTTTATAATCTCTTTGAAGCTTTATTTTACGTTATTGTTTTTTTTTTGATAAATGACTAATGTGTTTCATGTTGGCATGTTGTTGATAAGAATATTAAGTTCCAATAATATTCTCAAATTGTTCCCATTAATTTCTCCAAATATGGTGTTAATTCTCCCACAAACCAAGCAAGGAGAATAATGTAATATTATATGCGAATTTAAATGAACTTCAATCGAATATTGATTTTCCACGAATACGTAATAAGTAAGGCCTCTTACAAATATTGAAATTCACATCGACTACAAGTCCGATACTAAATCATATACACAACGCACCTTCCAACTCTTTGTAAGTCAAAAAGTGATTATTAACATATTAATATTATAAAAAACATTTGTAAACACTCATACGTGAGTTTTTTCTTAATCTAAAATAGTAAAGGTGTTCTAACTAGCTCATTCTTTTTGAATTGCCAGTGAGGAGTTGTCATAACAATGAATTATCGTCCCATGGTCAACGACTCCTATATTTCACTTTACACTTACATATTATCAGTCTTTACCACCACAGCATCTTCCACAAGTAAGGTAGACAGTGAACTGACTGCATATAAAGAATAGCGTAGATGTCATCCTCTCCGCGCCATAAAAATGAGACGTTTAGAAAGAGCGGTATACTTCATCGCTGAATCGAAGTTTTATAAATACCTGCCTTTTAAAGGATACATAATCAAAACTTTATCAACTTTCAAGTCAGTTGCTAATGCACTCATGTCGTGGTACAAGTACAGTAAAATAAACGATATTGTTTTGGATTGAGAAGGCTTTCCTCCACCAAGTATTGAATGTTGAATGGCTAAATATGGTCAAAAGATCTCCTGTTAGTCTCGCCGTGTGTTTCAGGTCTTATAATAATAATTTCCTCCTTAGCTGTTTCGATGCCGACGCCGACGCCACCCTAGAATAGATTCAAATTTCCGTAATGTCCAACAAATCATTCAGAGTACCTCTCTTTACATGTATTTCGGGTCATTATGATGATATTAATGGTCTCAACGTTGCCATTCACCACTACTACATATACATACCTAAGTAGGTACTTCTACTACTATACTGACTTGGCGAAAATAATCTATTTGTTATCGAGTTCAGTAAGAGACCTTCCAATTTTTTATATTCATTATGAAGTGTGTGAGTAATATATTCATTCAAATATAAACAACTAATTTTCCTTCTGAGAATAGATTAATATGATAAAAAATACAAGACCCTTTTATGTTAAAATTTGTACAAACACAAGAACCTCTTACATGCGTACCGAAAAACTTTGAATATTTATATTTGATATATTTATTTACAAGCGTATGTAACCCGGCATCGCTCGGGTTTAATTAAATAGAAAACCTTGCAAATACATGGGTTAAAACAACAAAATCTTATTGAAAAAAAATGAAGCACGTGGATAAAAGAAGTATAAAGCTCTTCCCAATGAGAAACTTAATTTTTGACTCCCTACATGCCCATATTTAAGCAACAATAAATAGGTAGGTACCTACATCATAAAAAGCATTGCAAATCTCTTCTTAATGAAAAATCTTGAAGTTTGATACCTCACATGCCCATATTTAGGTAAAAAAAAATAGGTAGGTACCTACATCGAAAAAAGTGCTAAAAACCTCTTCCCAATGAAAAATCATGAAGTTTGATACCTCACATGCCCATATTTAGGTAAAAAATAGGTAGGTACCTACATCGAAAAAAGTGCTAAAAACCTCTTCCCAATGAAAAATCTTGAAGTTTGACACCTCACATGCCCACATTTATTTAAAAAAATAATAAGTAGGTACCTACATGGAAAAAAGTACTAAAAACCTCGTCGCGATGAAAAAGCTTGAAGTTAAGAAATCCCACATATTGGTAGGTACCTACATGGAAAAAGTGCTAAAAACCTCTTCCAAATGAAAAATATGTGAGCTCGACACCCCGAACGCTCATATTTTATTTAGAAAAATAGGCGGGTACCTACGTGCAAAAACTACTAAAAACTTCATCTTAATGTAAAAACTCGAAGATTGTCATCCCAAATTTCTATAAGAAAAAAAGGGTAAATATCCCATTTCGCGAAAAAAATTGTAGGCACATTAATGTTAAAATATAATTGTCCACATTCGAATTTGTATTTTTGGTTTGCAGTACATAAATGGGTATTTGAGAGATTTGCTATGAAATTAAAAAAAGTCAAGAATAAATTGTCACCTATGTACTCTATATTCCCAAAAAATCCTTAAAAAATGGATTATCTGCATCCTTCAATATTCAAGAATATTTAACTATCAAATATTTCATAATGCATGTAAAAAATATCAGGTGAAAATAAATAGGTTCCCACTCATTGAAAAATCATTTAACATTATTTATGGATTTTATAGGTAAAACTATTATTATTCTACAGTATAGTTTTCTATGGTTTCATAATGTCTTCCATTATGAAAATAGCCCAATATGTCAAAAATATGCAATTTTTATTTACGTAATTCAAGAGCTTTTCTCATTAGCAAACACAATATTTTATTACGAAAATAAACCCTAATTATTTAGTTTCAGAATTGTTGTGTTTATTGTTACATCCATTTTGAAATTAATTCAATACAATGAAAAATGTTTGACTGTGAATATTGCTCTTTACTAAACCTTGCATAATTCTTCATACATTTTGTTGCTAATTTTGTGACATAGTCGCATTAAAATTAAAATATCTTTATCAATATGTAAGATATTTTAAATGTTTTTAGCCTTAAACCTGCCCAGAAGATGAGACCTCGTATAGAGTATATTATTTTACTTCGGTCTTTCCTAATTTCCGAGTCCATTAAGGACATACGTACATACATACATACGAACGGACTCAAATATTTATGTGTGGATTTAACTTCTTTACACGGCAGAGCCTTTTACATGTTGAACAATAAAATAAAAATAACAATTAAAACAATTTGACAGACGAAGACATTAATATACAGTTACAGTTTCATGATAATAAATTAATGAAAAAAAAGATATAGGTATATAATCTGTAACAAACTTCAGATGCAGGTACAAAGGATAAATTGAATTTACAATGATTAAAATTACTAGACAAACAAAAAAATATATATATACAACAATTGAATGTGATTCACCAATAAAAATTTAAACATGTATACCTACCTATAAGGACAAAAATAAATTGTCAAAAAAAAATATTGTCAATTATAGTTTTAGAGTCAAGAAATAAAATAGTCAATATCGAAAATATATACAAACAGTCGGTATACCAAAAGCTATGCCTTCCATTTTTTTTTTCTTTCCTGTGTCACAGTAATTTTGGATAAAATGAAAACAATTGAATATAGAACAAATCAATTGCAATCGTCTTCTTTAAAAAATATTGTATAGATAACATCAATAATATGGAATTAGTCAATAATTACTACTACTACTACTATACCATCACGGCATATCCCACAAGTGGGGTAGCCAGCAGATCAGCTGCATGTAAGAAACATGCAAACTGTCCTCTTCGTGCCAATATAAAATCAAGACATTCAGGATGGGTGGCAAACCTCATCGCTGAATTTAAGATGTAAAATGTCTTAATTTTTTCGAACACCTGCCTTTTACAGGACACTCGAAAACTTATGCAGAAGAGTGGGAGACCAATTCTTTACCGGGTGCTCCACGATAGTCTAAGATATC
Organism: Athripsodes cinereus; assembly: GCA_947579605.1. NCBI lineage: Eukaryota > Metazoa > Arthropoda > Insecta > Trichoptera > Leptoceridae > Athripsodes > Athripsodes cinereus. The sequence goes on from OX388309.1 coordinate 22,648,128, forward strand.
TAGTCAATAATTCATGTTCTTTAAATGCTTTGACCTTTCATTTACAAAAATAAAGCATATTAATAATGTTTTAAAGGTGACATTGATCATTCTGAGACCCATTCATTGAAACAATGTACATATTCTATTCGTTGGACGTTGTACAAAAATGGTTCTGTTGGCTTACATACTTGATTAGTATTCAGTGCTACGACTCACAATATATTATGTATGGTGGTAGCAATAATCGTTAGAAATAATTGTTATTTACTGAATAATTATATAACATTATCTCTCTAATTGTACATAAATTAAGAAAATATCAAGGAGCAGTAGGTATGGACGATTGTGAACCATTTTCCAATACATTATTAAATAATTTTGTTTATCATGTTGCGTAAAGATATTTTTATTTTTTTTCCATCAACCTACTAGTAAAATTAAATTAAATCATTTCCACTCATCTTGAAATATTTAACATAAGTATTTTATTTTAAATTTTATTGACATTCACTTCTTAATAATAAAAATTTCTCAATGTATCAAATTATTTATCAGATAAAATTTAATAAGTCCGAGATCGGTTTCGACGTGCTAGTACCATTCACGAACAGATTGAAAATTAAAAACTTAAAAAATCAATCTGCTCGTTGGCTTAAGCGTGTCAAAACCGCTAGTTTTTATTTAACTTTCTTTTATTGTTACTTCTCTTATGGAATAGGCAAAGAGGTTTGAACATCGATTCGATCTATTCTTAAACACTTCTATTACTTTTTCAACAATCATGTGGTTCCTCTTATAGATCTCGGAAACCCATTGTAATTCTTTTCGTTCTTTATTTCCTGTAAATGAGTATAAAATAAATAATTATTTGTGATATATACAAATCCATCTAGATGAATGGACAACAAGAAGCTAACAAATAAAAAAAATATTAATTCTCTAGTCATCTAGTTGAACTATTGTATCTTGGTTATGGTTGATCACCTCTCATAAAAATTAATCTTATAATAAGAAACAATTTTTTTCAACTAATCCTTTTTACGCCTCATTAGATAATATGGTTCTAAAAGTAATAAAGTTAAATTTTACAATCCCATAAACATGGTGTTTTTAATAAATTATTACAAAGAACCAATAACATTATTCTAGATCATGGATTTTGGAAGTCGATAAGACGTATAGAGATTAAATATTACATGCGTTACACATTTTTTTACTGAATTAAATTTAAAACGATTCTGGAGAGACCATATAGACAGGATGGCTGAAAACAGGATCGCCCACATTGTTGCAAAGAAGACACCGGCTGGCTCACGTTTGCGAGGAAGACCACCAAAGAGATGGAAAAATAGCTGGTCCTCAGGGTCACAAGAGGGAATCACTTCCGAAACAACAGATCGATGATCTATCACACGAGGAATAAGAAGAAGAAGAAATTTAAGACATGCTTTTTACATAACATTCATTTATAAACTGTTTTTAATCGAGACAATTCGATTTATTTTTCATTATTACAAAAAATGTTTTTGAGAGGTAGCTAATCTTTGGTGCATGAAATGAATCTTCTTCTTCTTCTTCTTTTGCTTTAGTTAGGACTATGTCCTGTGATTCTCGGAGCCTGCTCCTGGGAGGTGGATGTCCAACTGTCCCTCCATTGTTTAGGTGGTCTTCCTGGGGGTCTGTTTCCTGTCATGCGTTCATCTGCTGCTATTCTGACCACTCGATCTGAGCTCGCCCTCCCCACATGATCTCTTCAGAAACGCCTTCTTGTTCTGCCCCATCGCACAACATCTTCGACATTACAGATTCTTCTTATCTCTGAATTTCTTATTCTGTCACGAAGAGTTACACCTGCTATTACCATTCTATTTAATGAATCAATAGAATAATACTAATGTGTCTCAAAATGCAAAGTAAGTGCTATTTTCAGGGGTATCAAATTTGGTTTCATGTTATTTTTCACAGATGAAGTAATTAAATAACTTAAAAATGTATTATACAATTTAATGAACTCTTGAAAGTTATAAGTTTGTAGCTCTAATACTTTACCAATAAAAGAGTAAAGTTTAATTAAATATTTACTTGAAATATGATGCGAATAACTTACACTTAAAAATCTTAGTACTTCTGTCATGGTTCAAGTTTCCAGAAAGCAATGAAGTCGAGTTTGATAATAACAATATATTATAAGATTAGTGTGATAGATATAATATTATGTACCATAAGAATTGATTACATATTCATGTAGGATGTATGGTAATTAATTTGCCTAAAAGCATTCATCGATCAATCAACGTGCTAATGGGATGATCAGGCAGGCTATATATCAAACGCATACTACATACACAAATACAGGTAGTTGAACACGTAACATTTTGAATGTGTTACAACAGTAAACTACTAGACAAACTGCTACTGTTCATACTCGTACAATATACAGAGCTAGTAGAATTATTGTTGTTGATAATATTAATCGCTATTGTGAAAATTAAAAATGTAGAAAAAATCTGCAAAAACTCACTGTTGAGTCAAATTTGAAATCCATATAATTTTATTCGTTGAATTGTATACACCTTTCTTCCAATAAAACATTATTCATATTTTGACATGCAAATTGTAATTTTTCATAAAGAGAAAGATTTTCTTCCGTGCATTATTTGACCTGAAAGACTCTCTTTGATAAAAGAAATATGTACCAGAACATCGTGAATATAGTCATGAAAAGAGGTAACACGAGTAATGAACAATTACTAGAAATGGATGAGACTCGTTTTTCCTTCGTGTTTATCAGAAAAATCTTTAAAGAGAAATAATCAAATTGACTCATTTTTTTTGAAAACATATAAGACCATTCAGTTTGTCGTTTATCAACTAATATTACCTACTCGTGGAAGTAATTAAAATATGCACAATTACCTGTGTATAAATAAAATCTTACTTGTCCACTGCAAAATCACTCAAAATTGGGTGGAATGCCTAAATAATAATAAAAAAAAAATACTTGTCCACTGACCACCTCATCTACAATCGAAAATTATATACGTACTCGTTAATAAATAGGTGCCGAAAAAATATATTAGTCTTTGTTCAAAATCATCCTCTGTGAAAGATCTATCTTACCTGTCCATGAGACGTAATGAAGGCATTCATTCGAAAATTTCTTCGGAGAATGCTCCGAATTGTCGCCAAAAGATTTAAAATTTTTGCTTGATGCTTGATGATTGACGTTCGCATCCAGCTGTCTGTACGCCGCAATGACGAATGATACCTACTGATGCTCAGAAGTATTGAATATTCATTTTGACAAAAGAATTACATAATTTAATCAAATATTTCTGTAACACTGATCTTGAACGAGATATCTAATTTCACTTTTGAAAGGTGAGAGCCCATTTGAATTGAATCATTTTATTTTTATCTCAACTTTTATTTAATTAAATGTTATACTTGTAAAGAAAAGATTTTTTTAAGTAGATACCTACGATTTTGTTCATTACCTACCCTAGGTTGCTTGTCACTTTCTCTTGCCGTATTCCTTGCAAGGTAACTGTTGGTAAAATGATAGAATTGGATACCTTTTACGGAGTATGAAATTATCATGTTTCACTAGCGTTTTATAAGTAAAATTGTGTACATTTAATGTTTTTACCTTCTCCCTAAGGAGTTTTTAGTCTCACATGATGGTAGTAGAGATTGTATCCGTCGTGTTCTACCACGTGGCCCTGTCCAACGTTCATTCCGGATGAAAACAAAACCCATCTTCAAACACCTGTATTTCGGCAGAACGCTTTTATTCTTAAATGATTTGTTCATATGTAGACAAATTATAACTTGTGGCTTATTTTTGCATAGTTTTTCAAGATTATATAGGTATATTTTATGTATCGTTCAGAGCCCATTATACAGCTGTTTTAGATAGCAGGGATACATTATAAACCAAATGGGTAGTTATTTGGGAACAAATATTTGACAATGGTTTTTTCTTTTACCAATGGAACAAACCCTCTTCATTTTATTATCACAATTAATTTTCATCTGTTATTTTAACGTACTGTTATTTTGTAACAGGTTTAGGTATAACAATATCAAATAAGTTGATAATTCTGAAATGTAACTACATAAATTTGTATTATGTAAGGTAGAACACATGTAGTGAAATAAACACACTTATGAGTGTGTTATCTACATACTTTGTATGCTATTAATAATAATAAGTTATGTTTTGCTACCGTAGAAATTAGAGGTAGGTATGAGAATTTATAATACAAGTAAGAGTGAAAAAATACAGGTGTACAATAAATTTAACTTGGCAACTTAGTCTTATCAACTTATTTTGGATTTTCCTACGTGAAATATTAAGCTTATAATATATTGTATCAAACAAAAAAAAATATCAAAGTAGAATAAAATAATGTTGTTTGATGAGGTATTTCGCTCATTCTGAATGCCTAATTTTCCCATAGACACGGAGAGAATAACATTCATGTTTATTGCATGAAGTTGATTTAATAGAAAGACGTCATGACCAAAGAAAGACTAAAGACGGCATTTTTATTGCATGAAGTTAGTTTTATGGCTACATCACATGAGGGAAATATCGTGATAGAAAGAAATAGAATAAATACCTAATTGTAAATTTTATGTTATAAAATTGAGTAGGTAACTATTTGAATATTAAATAAAAATATGCATGCATGGATTATATTGTATGGCGTTTGATTTTCTTGTGAATTTCTTGTAAATTAATAAAAAAAACTTTTAATTTTTGTTGGCACGGAGAGGACAGCTTGCATGCTTATTACAAATGGCTGGTCTGCTGACTACCCCACTTGTGTGGTATACCATACCATGATGGTACCCACATATTTATTGCAATTTTCTCCATTTCAATAAAGCACCTTCCGCGAAAGGACTGCCCTAAAAAGATATTGATATAAAATATTATAAATTCAATAGAATGAGTTTTTAATATACCTACAGTTAGTTCAAAGGCGGAATTTCAATAATTACGTGAACCAAATGTTACAAGCTATTATTGTGAAAATAATTTATTTCCAATAATATTTGAAATGCGGCTAATGGTATGTTAATCTAATTGACGCGAGTTTATTAGAAATAAATCAAAGTTTATTTTGTATTAAAATGTACTTCCATATATGTACTTAATAACTGTGATTAAAATAAAAACAAATTATTATGGCATAAATAATTAATCTGGTAACATTATTGTCAAACGAGTGCGTATGAGTTTTTTTTTTTAATAAATATCAATAAGATAACTGATAAATATTTTAATATGTATATTTGTAAGTTTCACCAGCTATGAAAATATAACGAACGTTCTGTTTTCGAAAAATATTTATTGACTGTATTTTGTTCTCGTTTAGTTTTGTTCTTTGTTCCCTGTAGTCCTCAGTAAATAATATACCTTTCATTTTTTTAGTATGTTGTCTAATGTCCCGTAAAGGGCAGAGCCCGTAGACAATTTGTACTTGGCGATCGCCTACAAACGAATTTTCGTCAATAACTGCAACAATAACGCATAATTATACGGTACGTGTAGGTAGATTGTCGAAAAGTTCGCCAGTAGACGATCGCTAAGTACAAATTGTCTACGGGCTTGGGTGTTCGTAAAAAAACACGACTTGCATGTATGTTATGTTACATGCAGATAGACCGCTGGCTACGCCACTTGCGAGAAGTGCCGTGATATTATGAATTAATATGGTTATGGCCATTTTTACCAGCTAAGAAGCAACAATAGTCCTGTATTCGAAACACTATCTATTGAGTGTTTTTGATTAACAGATTTTATTTTTTTGCAATTATAATAAGCATGTTTTATTGTTTTCTTTAATGGTACTTCACCATCATACTCTTTAAAAAATACTTGAATCAATAACGCTGTCAAAATTCGAAAGAAATTTGTATTTAGAAAACGTAAAATGACGCATTATTGCGCTTGAGGATAACATTAATCATAGGCTTTTTGGCGGTGTATCTTATAAGATACAACTGAAAATAAAGCATGCTTTGGAATATCTTTCAAAAATTAAATTATTTTCTCCCTAAAAGCATTAACATTATTACAAAAAAAAAAAACAAAAAAAAATATGTCTTCAATATCATGGTTTGCCAAGAAGAGGGTTAATACTGGGAATGAATGGTTTTAAATGTATTCTTAAACTTTTTTTTTTAAATATATGTCGTCATCAAATTTGTAGGTGGCATCCTATTATTGATTAAAGTTTCATTTTCCATGGGCTGATAAAACATATCACTTTAAAATTGTAACTAACCATACTATTACGGCATACTTATGAGATTTGAAGTCAGTATGTCTCTCACGAAATGTTTTTGCTGGGTTTTCTGTTTTTTTGCCTGAGACTCTTAAGTATCGGGTATAAAGTTAGTATCATAATATAGGTAAGTACGTATCTAACGCAACATACTGGTGTCACATAATAAAGTCGTTTTCTAATCTTAAATTTAAACAACTTTTTGATTGGACACAATTATCATACTAATAATTTATACCTTATAATTACTGATAAATATGTATCTTTTGAATACTCGATTATTAGGCAGGTAATTAAATTTGGATAAATTACATTATAAATTAAATCCATAATGATGAATAAAGATAAGTACTTCTTACGTAATAAATTTAAGAAAGATTTATTGACCGTTATAGGATATAATAAGATATAACATACAGATCAGATCCTGCAGGATAGACAAAAATTGAGCACGTTGATTAAACAGAATGCGTGAGGAACTACAAGTACGACTGTTTTGGAGGTGTATGCAAGTGTTGCTCCTTCTTTTTTTGTACCCCATAAAGCAAGCAGCATGATGAGTTGTATGTAGGTACAAATGTCTATCAAAGTTTGTGACAAAGACATTTGTTTTCTTATTATATTCATATTTGGTATCAACGAATATATGGGATATACATAAAAATTTAAGTACCTTCTTTACTCTACGTAAACTTGAAAATATAAATTCAATATTTAATTTGATATAATGTATTATACATAAAATAGATAATTTCTTACCTTGATATACAATGCTTTTCCCTACATATATTTTAATTTGTAAATGACCATTTCGAGCTGTCAAATTAAGTCTAGTCACGTTTGTTATATATTTTTAATTTAATTGAATATTGGTATTGATTATTATTCCAGTAGATAAATAATTTAATTACTTTAATTGATTTCCCAATAAACGAGTAATTTATATAATTAATATTATGTTCATTACGATCAAACTAATTCTTATTTATTTTAGTAAGGCGCTTAATGTTATGTCGAAGCTACTTTAATTATGCAATTGTTGTTTTTTGTAACGTTATTTGTATTGACGAGTGACCTTAATAATATCGTAGGTACCTATTAGTTATTTTGTAATGAAATATCCTTTTTTTTATATCTACATATACATATATTCTTTCCCTTGTTCTAATTGAGTCAGGGACCAATTAAGCATATGTATGTGCTTCCTTCAGAAATCCATATCCGTGGCTACTTTCAAAACAAACAACAACTAAAACAAACAAGATCCTATAACGTAAGGTTTCATTTATGCCGTCGCCAGCTTTTGCAAGCTTTTTCTGGAGTTGACCCACCGGTCTTTTGCCCTCTCCCAAAGCCTCTGAAGATCTTTGAAATGATTTTCTGCCATGCGGAAAGGGTGCGATCTCTTGATAGACGGTTTTTTATATGTAGGATAGATCTAAGACTATATTACTTACTCATAGGTGCAGCTATTTCTCTCTTTCTTTTTCTCCGCTAAAAATCATCCTTGCCCATGTTTCTCCAGGTGGGCTTTCCTATGGGCTTTCTGCAAACTGTCACCAGCGATTCTTTTAATGTCATCAGATCGTAAAGTAGATATTTTCTACTTATATTGTCTTCATGAGGTATCCACTCCACATTTTTTCCATCTCTGATTCTTATATATCAAGAATGATACATAGTGACATGGTCTTAGTTTTTTAACAAACATTGTTTGAAATTAAACTAAATATATTTCGACTTACTATTTTAAGTGGTATATGAATGTATAACTCGGAGTATATTTGTTGGTAAATAAATGGTACGTACTTCAGAGAGTACATTATTTATTAGATTATTTTATTAGGAAGGTACATTGAATATTTTAACACGTGACAGTGTTTAGATGATAGGAAGTAGATATTAGTACATCGGGTGAAGAAAAGTACCAAATTGAATTTTTAAACAAAGAAAGTTTGTTGAACTATTAATTGCTTTTAGGTAAGAGGTTAAATTTTGTTTATATTGATATGTTATGTAGGTATTAATATGTTATGTAAAATTATTTTCAAGGGAATGACTGATACACGTGTGTTTGTTTACATGAAGAGTAGATAGTTTGTCTTCGAATGAAAAAGTATCTACTTTAATTGTAACAAAGGAAATATAGTTTATAAAAGGGATCGAGGAACTAAATTCGGGGCAGTTTTGTCTAGAAATTAAGAGAGAGAGGTTAATTCTTAGAGACAGTTTTTATTTGGTAATCAAGGGGGGCAGTTTTGTCTAGAAATTAAGAGAGAGAGGTTAATTCTTAGAGACAGTTTTTATTTGGGGGGCAGTTTTGTCTTGGAATTAGGAGAGAGAGGTTAAAATCATAAAAGCAGTGTTGTATTCAATTTGTTTTTCGTTGTTGACATTTCTTTCTCCGAGTAATAAATATAATATTTCTTTTAGTGATTATTTCCACAATGGAAATAATAAGAAACTCATCCTAAAATTTTATTATAATTTTACATTAAATTCAGTGTCTCGAAGCAGCGAATTTGGCAGAAAATCATCTTACTCGAAGCTAAGAAATTTTATATATTATTATTTATTTAAATTTTGTAATAGATATTTTTATCGTTACGACTTTGCCTTTCTTCTTGGAGTGTCAAAACTCTTGTTTGATAAGTCTCAAATAAGTGAAATTTCTGTAGACAAAGGATTGATGAATTTTATATAATGTTTTAATGAATATGTTTATGAGACTGTCACTGTTAATTATTTTATTTTCCCAAATTAATAAAATTTGGATAACTAATATTATTTGTAAATTAAATTTATAGACATTACCTGATAATAAGAACAGGGACGGACTCAGAAACATATACTAATTATTATTTTCTGATATTTTGAATACTAACAAGAGCATGAATTTTAAACCCATATTTATTTTATGTAAATATATTTTATTTTATTATAAATTAACATCCAATCTATCCCACCCACCTGATCGCGACCTAAAGGCACGTGATTTCCCAGCGTGAAAAGATCAAGGTTGGTGTCTGCCTTGCCTTAAGGGACACAAAAAAAGCCAACCCCCGCAGATTTATACATAAATATTTATATTATTTGCATGTTATGTATTATATTCTCTTAATTTATCATATTGTATACTAACGGGGCTGGACGTAGCGAATGCAAGGTTGGTCCAGATCGGATTAAGCGTGAGATGGAGCTTAATCTACTAACGAAAACAAGATTTTATTGTTAAAATTAACAAAAATAGTCAGTGATTGAATTTTGTCAAACTTTGGTTCAGTAAAATATTTCATCTCGATGCGCCCCTGGCGCTTTAGACATATAATAGTTATGTATGAAACCATATGCCTTTTATAAATAAAACTGCATTCAAAACTAATCTGTAATATAATTACAGAAATAAACTTTCGATAACGTTGAATCATAAGTTTGATAAAATATTATTTCATTGACTATTTCTAACAAATAACATGGATTTCTGTGGTACATAAAAAAATTTGATATTTATTCTTGATTGTTATTGTGTGTTGTTTTCTTTGTGTATTTTCAGCAATAAGGTAAGGCTTTTATACTTGCTAACGTCGAGTATAAAAGGAAATAATTTATTAATTACTAACCTTTATGTACAACAGAAATTTAATTTTGATTTTTATAAAATTATGCTTTTATGTGTTCTGAATAGAAATTATTGTTTGTTTTCCACTGATAAAATTTTCTTTTATAAATCGTAAACACAACGTAGAAAGGGTCCTTTACTTAAATTTTCTTTTCTCTAGATGTATCATGAGCCAATATCTTTGAAGAAACGAAAATTGTTGAATTTAGCGACCGACACTTTTGACGGGCATTACGTTAAACGTTCGAAAATAATTTTAATTACGGTGATGTGTGAACTGATTTGGGTAGACTAGCGAGTATATATTATTATGTACGTATGACATCTTTATATACGACGAATAGTATTACTCTTGGATTTTACAAGTAGGTAGGTGATATGAAAGTATTTTTGTATTATTAAATTTTAATCGGAATATTATAAAGACGTAATTGCGAAAAGAAATTTATAAATTTGCGTAGATTGGATAAACTCGATTCTTTTTAGTTTAATTACTTCCAACTCAGAGGATAAATACGTATTTATTCTCTCGTCGAAATAAATAAATATATTTTATTTATTTCCTGTCAATGTGGTCTCAACGGTTTTTCCTTTTCTTCCTCTTGTGGGGAGGGACCACGACAATAGGTAAGATAAATATATTATTAAATAGGTATAATCTTTATGCAATTTAATTGTTTTATATACATACCTATTAGTGCCCACAACTAATTAAGACTTAATTTTTATGCAATTTAATTATTTTATATACATACCTATTGGTGCCCACAACTAATTAAAACTTAATTTTTATGCAATTTAATTGTTTTATATACATACCTATTGGTTCCCACAACTAATTAAAACTTACTTTTTGTTTCAGGTATGGCTGAAGTGTCTATTCCTTTATAATATATTATTATAATATGATGAAGCAGGTAAGTAATTGTAGTATGTAGCTATAATATTATTATTTATCATAGTTAAATTTTAAACTGAGGAAACACAATACCGTAATGATATATGATGTAAGTTTTGTTAATTTATATTCTCAATAAATTTACGGCACATGTGGTTTGTAAAGTTTACATCAGCGCAGAATGGAAACTATTTTCTACGTAGTACATACCAACCATTAAAATATAATATTAATAATACGTCACAACGTGTTTACCTATGTATTTGTTTATGTACGTAATAGTTTGGAAATGGTAGTAGAAGCTCCCAATTATTTTATCAAACTAACTTTTTAATTATGTTCTTCTCTCGTGAAACATTTCCATGAACACTTAGTATTTCACTTAGTGAAATAAAATATTAGAATATTTAAACCATCTTAGTAAATAGTATTCCAAAACTAGGTTTTATATATTATATTTGATTCAGCACATGTCAAATAACCACATAGGTCCTGAAAAAAAAACATTGGTGTTTTGAAGTCTGTCGTGTAGGATTTGAACCTAAATCATTCAGTTTCCAGCTTTTTCAGCTTTTTCCGGCTTTCAGTTTCAATTTCCATAAATTAGCTTATTGACCAGCTACGAATAACCTTCGTACTTCTCTCTTTCAAACCGCTCTAATGCTTCCTCGTATTGTATGTCAATTCTATCGAAATTCCGTCTAGCCATTTTAATAACAAATTGTTTTGAGCAAGAATGCGAGTGTATATATTATTTTGAAAAGGATGTTTCTATCGTGTAAATGAAAGAAAGTTCAAAATAAAGTTCAGATGCAGATAAAATTTACAAAAACAAATTTATTATTTTTTTAAACCCTTTTAATCGTTATGTCCTTTCTTCGGTAATTTTTCATGTATCGGCTCATGTTTTGCATATATTTTAAATCCATTTTTAGATATACATATTTTGTAAATAAAAGTTGGTTCTCTTGAAACATTATTTACATAAAGGACAAAATAATTATGATAATCAATGGCTCCTGATAGATTTAAAAAAAATACTAAATCGTGTATAGGTACTGATAATAATGAATGATGTATTTGTGTTTGGAAGTAAAATATGTCAACCTGAATCTGCCTAGTAAATTCCTTAACATTTCTTTTAACTTTTTTTAAAACAAGTCAACTTCGCCTAATCTATCAGTTTTATTTATGATATCACGTCCCTTGCAAAAATCACAGAGCAGAATGAGGAATTTAATATTTTTTTTTAAATATCTCTTTTTGGTTTTCGCGTGTCCGATTAAGGTCAGACATTTAACAACTTCATTTCAGCGATGGGACTTACCATCCATCCTCATTGGCTCGAAGGACAACTAGAATCTTTGTTACTTTAATAAGTCTACTGCCTCTCTCATTAGTGGGAGACAAGTGTTATTAAATAAAACCAAACTCAGTGCTCTTCAAAAATAAATAAATTATACGTTGAGTTTAGTTTTATTTATATAACACTACGTTAATTGAACTTTTGTCCCTTCTCAGAAAATATCGTTTTTTAATTAACTTTACATATTTGCACAAGGAGCTAGCTCTACATAATATATTTTGTCATTGCTAAAACAATATTTAAATCATGAAACACTACAAAAACTGTTTCTTGCTTACATTCCAGATGTTGTTATTACGTATTCGAACAAATAGCAAAAACCTATTTTAAAATAAAATTACGAGAAATGTAGTTTAAACGTGATTCAATGAATATAGATTCCCCGTAATCATAATTTGAAATTATAATAAATAAATCGTAATAAAGTGTTTAGTTCTGAGAAAAAGATATTAAATTAGGTTACCTAAACATTAATTTTAAGAATAATATTGTTACAAGTATGGCATGGAAGAAATTGTGTTAATTAAAAATATATATATTTTTAAACATTATCATAAAATAGGGAGTAGGTACTTTACTCGAAATTAAATTGATTAAAATATTGAATAATAGAATTTTAATTTAATATAAGTAGACTAATACTAATTTATGATATATTATCAAACCCTTACTCAAATGATGAATATCTTTCTTATGTAGCAAAGAGAATGATAATAATCGTATTGAATTAGCGATCTCATTTGGTACTGTATATTTATTTAATAATAATAATAATATGTCATCTACTTGGGTGTACCCACTCTATACTTGTCATTCAACAACATTCGGATAATTATTATGTTTTAAGGAACTATCTATACCTAGTTGTTAGATATATTATTTTAAAACAAATAATAATATACACCTATTAGAAATGCGTCGAATCCAATATCAAGAGTGATCAGGATAAAGCACTTTTTTTTTCTTTTTTTTTTAAAGATAGGTATATCTGGGTTTTGTTATAAACCTAAATACAACCTTATACACCTTTCACAGTAAGCTAAAAGCTTGTGTCGTGAAAGGGGAGTTTGCCGGCACCTGGGATCGAACCACGGACCCACTGCTCACAGGCCGAGACTCTACCTCCAGGCTATCGACGAACTCAAATAACAATGCGCTTATTCATATTTGCAAAAAAAATATGATTTTTTTAATTTTGAAACAAATTTTGATTGTGGCACCTAGAATTCCGTGGAGCACCCGGCACAGAATCGGTCCCTTTTTCCTAAGTTTTCGAGTGTCTTGTTGAAGCAGGTGTTCGGGAAAAATAAATACATTTTCAATTCTTATTCACTTATCTGTGATACATGTTTGTGGATGACAGCTGAGTTATGAACGACCTTTTTCTATTTTGTAAACCATATATTTATAGTTGTAATCTGTTATGTGCTTTTACCAATAAATAAATAAAAAATCTTAATTCAGCGATGAGATTGCCACCTATCCCGTAAGTATTTATTTTTTACTAGATTGTGAAATGTTTCAAATTCAACACCAAAGCGAAAATCTGGTCTTGGGATACAGAAATATTTAGAAGTAGGTTTTTTTTCAAAATGTGTAGGTACTTATAAAAAAAATAGAGTACCTAGTCTCAAATAAATATATCAAAACGAAAGTTGGGTATCTGGTATTTAAATAACCATACCAAATCGTGAAAACACGAGAGCAAAAAAATTATATTGTATTTTCAAATTTTTTTGACATGTATTTTTTTTTCATCTCTCGGTCTTACAATATTCAACCATTGCAAAAAACAAACAAAGCAAAAATACACATGCAAAAAAACAACAACAAAATATATATATATATCTTCAAAACAGAAACATGGGATCCTACCAGGCAGTACCTAGACGTGTTATATGAGACATTACTAGTGCCTGTGTACCTGTATGCCTACCTGTTCTATTTAACTTGTACGTCGCGTCGTAGCAATTTAATTGGTGTGATAATACCAACGCCGTTTGATTAATCACTTCAGATTGGGAAATATTATTACACAACTACTTCTCATATTGTACTCTTTAGTACACAATAATAATAATACATAATGTTATAATTTATATGAAGATAGAGACAGAATAGTTTTATACTTGTAATATATGAGTACAACGTGCCTATGTACAGTCTACCAATGACATGATAATAGTCTCATTCTGATCACAAGTCTGGAAAGTTCCAGTGATATATGTGATTAGGCACCCAATGTTTAGTTTGCTTTTGTAAAATACATGTTTATTATGAATATAATGATCAAAGTTATGATATATCTACAGTCAATAATTACAAATATTTTTATTTTATATTTTACTTTTTCTTTGTGACGGGTTAACCTGTCTGAAGTACCTACTAGAATATATCACTCCACAGGAATCAACATCGCGTAAAAAATCAAAATACTTCTGCTTGACAGTTGATTCATTACTTTCATAAATGTAACAATTACATACTTTTATCAATGTTAATGTTACCTTATATATAGTGGAAAAGATGTATGTACCATTGTACCTACATCTATTCACCACAGACTTAAGTAAATTTAAAAATAATCTGGTGCAATTATCGGCTTTTGGATCCAGTGCTACTCATTGATTGGGTGCATTGTTTTACTAAAATAATATTGTTGTCACATTTTACACCCACAAATTATTTTACTTTTGTCGTAGCTGCAGAACATCATATATTTACCTTACAACATTGTAATAACATACTATGTGACGATCCATTGTACATTGAACTAAGCTGTATTCCCTTCTCCCACCCTTCCCTTCGCCTTTCAATAATTATTGTATGAATATTGTGCTGTTAAATTATTCAGATTTTGGATATTATAATTGGTGATGTAAATCATTTATTAAATTATTGTATTATCCATTGTTTAAGCTCTTAAGCTGTTAAAATAATAAAAAAATCATCATCATCATCATCGCCCTCAACGCTCCTCTCGGGAGCACAGGGCAGAAACCGGCCTCCTCCATTCAGAGCGTCTCTGTGCCAATTGCGTCACCTCTTCCCACGACATTCATATATCGTTGTCATAAGAACAGTGTATTGTGAAAGAGGGACGCCCGGGCCTACGGAACCCCTGCGGACGCAAGAACAGTGCTCTTTTTGGCCAACTATCATTGGACATTCTCAAAACATGTCCCAGCCAGGACCATCGTCTCTCTTGTATTACGGAGATTACAGGTCTCTGCTGGGTGCGCCGGCGCACAGCATCATTTGTAACATGTTCATACCATCTGACATCCAAAATCCTTCTAAGACACTTGTTTTCAAAGCTTAGTATCTTCCGCTCTTGAGCCTTGGTTAAGTGCCAAGACTCGCACCCATATAGAAGGATTGGGATGATGCACGCATTGAACAAGCGCTCTTGAGCCTTGGTTAAGTGCCAAGACTCGCAGCCATATAGAAGGATTGGGATGATGCACGCATTGAACAAGCGACATTTTGTCCTGATGCTGAGTCCAGACGCCTTCCAAACTTTGTTCATGTTGTTGAAAACCCCGCTAGTTGCTCCTATGCGTTTACGTTCAATAAAAAAATACGCGCATGAAAATATAGAATTTTATATGATTTTTTTTAATATAGAGTGTGACATTTTAAGAAATCAATTTTTATTAGTTTCTTGTTTATCGGTTAAGTAGGAAAATTGAACATTTTTCGTTTTTTCAATAGTTTTGCTATCGGAAACAATTGAGTAATTTGCTTCAGGAAAATACCCCATTAAGAACCTTTTAAATTACATATTACTAATAGTTTATTACTAAGTTGAACTAAATCATGCTTTGATTAAGCATAATATATTATATAGCATGAGAAAATTCTATTAGTTTTTTATCAAAATATTTATGAAATCTATAATGCTTGACAGCTTAAAATGTATGCACGTGCTGTTTGATAATTTGAAAGCCCACTCATAATATTATTTATTCGCTTTAATGATTCTTACTCCTGTTCAATTTTATTTTATTGCTAAAATACATACATTCGAATCTTATTTGAAATTATTTACGCTTGTCGAATTACATCTTGTTGCTTTACACTCTACAACAATATTAACATATTATTATTTTAAAAGCAAATAAAAACAAAAGATAATAATTTTACTTATTCATCTGTTCTTTCTAATCAGTGATTAGTATTCTCTGTTACCTCACTGACTCCTCCAACGCAGTTTTTTTTTGTGAACACTTCAATATGATCTTTCGCTTGTTTGAACAGTTCTTGAAAACTTTGATTATTGTCTATTACAAAGTAACACAGACACACATTGTTCTTCTAAAATATTATAACATATATATATATATGTACATGTACAATTCACACATATCAAACAAGTTCCTAATTAATAAACGAATTTTGTATTTATTAATGATACAATATTTTCAATCTACCATACCATAGAATTGAACCTGGGTCTCAAATACAGGAGCGTTACTTCTACACCTTTCCGGCAATCTACATGAAGTGTATATTGTTTAATCGTCAATTTAAAAAAGGATAAATCAACATTATATAATAATATAATCCATTCATACTTACATTCCATAATATATTAATAGGTGGGTAGACGTTTATATATACTTGTCATAAAGGGTTGCGTAGTAGGATTCCTAAACACCCATAAATAATACAAATAATAACCCCTTGTATTGAGTGGGTAGGTGTATGTATGTCTACCTATCTACCTTTCATATAATATTATTATATTATGAAGTTTTGTTAGCTTAACGACCACAACTTATCGAGTCATATTATTGTGACCCCATTATTTCAAAATGCTTAAAGCTACATACGCCGCTGAATGATTAGGGACTATACAAAATATTTACAATCATCTATAGAACTTCTTAAGAAATTTAAATTTTTTTAAATCAAGATGGAACATAGCTTTAACGTTAAATTATTTTATGTGACCAATACGCCATTCCTAAAATCATTTTTTTTTCAGGGCTTATGTGCTGGAACATAATTTTCGATATAATTTTCATAAAACCTTCATTTATTCCAAATATTTGTGCCAATATATCACCATTCTCACAGCATGATATCTTTTTAGAAGTTTAGTCCTTCCATCTGGAATTTGAGGAATTTTGATGTATGTGATTCATGAAAATCTAGAGGATAAAAAACAGCCTTTTTGAAGATAAGTATATTCAATGTCAAGTTGCATCAGAAGAGAGTCATGTTTTTTTTAATGAAAATATTTTCTCAAATGATTTTTTTTTCACTGTACAAGTCTCCTTAAGTGCCCTAGAACATCAAGGCCAAAACGAAAACGGTAATAATACCTGCAATATTTTATCCATTACTACTATTGTGTATTTGTAAGTGTACTTTATACTCGCGTATTGTATGGAAATTCTTTAGAAACTTCATGGTAAATAGTACCTATGAACTTCGGTAATTTCACATGTGTGTGTGTATAAAATACATTTCTTTTATTTTGATATTTTAGACTTTTGACAAAGGTTTCTTGAAATCTTGCATGCAATCAGATTTCTTTGTATTGTGTTAACGGGAAGTAATATGAAATACTTTTTTGAAAAGCTGACGAGATAAATGGGCTTAAACTATAAAGTTGCCGTATTATGTTTTAAACGTATTTACATTTCAAGACACGCTATTCATTCTGAGTAAGTTTATTTATAAATGACACAGGAAAGCATTTTGCTTGTATAGTTTTATTTGTTTTTTTTTACTGACGGTAAAATGCGAAAATTACAAATCAAATATGAGCTCTGGACAAGTAAAACTTGGATTATTTATAAGATATTTAATTCAGCGTTGAGTTTTACCTCACATCTTGAATATATATTGCACAGAGAAGATGACGATTATGTTAATAACATACCGGAAACGCTTGAAGAAAATACTGTATAGATAGGTAGATATTAATTTCACGAAAATATGTACAATCCCTACCACGGTTTATATTAATTGGAATATGTAGTTCCGTATGTTTGAGTACCAAGTTAATAAATTAATAATTAACAAAATTAATAAGTCAAAGATATATAGGTTTATGACTTGGGTTTATAATGTGATCTTTTGTAACTTGCTTAAATATTCACGGGGAAAAAGGGAGGTATTGATTAGATTAGACGAAAGTAAGCAACTCTTCGAAAACGAGCAAACTGGATTGGACACGATATCAGGCACAAAGGTCTGCTCATCACCATAGTGGAGGGTTTGACTGAAAGCAGGAATTGTAGAGGCCAACTAAATGACATCTACATCGAACAAATGATGAAGGACATGAACTGTAGGTCATACGTAAAAATAACGAGAGTAGCAGAAAATACTTAAACATGTTTTTACTACCCGGGTTGTAAACCATGTTTCAAAGCAGTTAAACCATTTTTTTTTTTATAAATATTCAATTGTTTTTAACACTTGATGTTTTAATGCCGCATCAAAAGTTCATTTTAATTTATGTGCATAAAGTAGTGTTTATTTTTAAATTCTCTCATCGTGTTTGGTTTTCTTTTTTTAAAAAAAGATATACCTATCTGGGTTTTGTTATAAACCCAAATACAACCTTATACACCTTTCACACTAAGCTTTTTAGCTTGTGCCGTGAAAGGGGAGTTTGCCGGCACCTGGGATCGAACCACGGACCCCTTGTTCTGAAGGCCGAGACTCTACCTCCAGGCTACCGACGTACTCATTAGTTAGTGCATTATGCTCAAAGTTTCTTTGTAGAGTTTGAGTAAAATAATAACATTTTGATATTCATATTATATTTTCTTGGAAGTATTATTATTAATAATAATATTTATAACATTTTAAACTGTTTTTGAAATGAAATTTCTAACATTATTACATACTTGTGATATTTGTTATATTATTTGAAGTTTGCACGAGGCATGAATGATGATTGTTTCTATTTCTTTAACATCATAATATTTTCTATAAAACATTTTCATTACGCTTGACTTTATACGAATGGCCATATAAAATCCGGTGGATTAAGTTTAAGCTATAAATATACCAAATATCTAATGAGTCAAATGTTTTCACGGAATCTTAAACGTGAAAATATATACCTACATACCTGGCTATAAAAACTTTAAATCTGAACTTTTGTGCTACTTTCTGTATCCAGAAATAAATGTGTTCTTTAAAAAAAAACAAAAATTCAGTGTGATTTAAATGATGGCATAAATCTCGTGTATTTTACTCTAACCAATATAAAAAAAGTTAATTATTTAGTTTGATTAAATTAAATTAAAACACTGTGTCTTTCGCTTATACTTTAAGTGAAAGACGCAGTGTTTTTAGTTAATTTAATCAAACTAAATAATTAATTATGACGAACTTTCACAATGTTTGCTCTTAAAAAATAAATAAATTATAAAAAAAGTCTAAGATAATATTTTTATACAATAATCTTACTAGAAGATGTACCTACTCAGACTTGTTTTTTTACATAATAACTATTTTTACCGATGTTTAAGCCTATTTGAGAAGATTGTTAACGAAATAATTATTAAATAGTGTATTATTTCATTATTATTAAAAATATTTAATGAAAATGGCTCTATAGTAGAGGTTCTCAAACTTTTTTTTCTCATGGACCACTTTCAAAAATTTACTAATTTACTGGTTCCGGTGGACCCCCTGTATGGTATAGGAATGGTATAGGTATAGGACAAATGGTATAGGAATTTAAAATATTTCAAAAGCTCCTCGGTTTTCTTGCAGAATATTTTCTCACAGTCCCTTTTTCTACAATGTAACGGGTATTTGTACCGACTAGTGTTAACTTTAAAAATATTACGCGTTTGAATTTCTACCCCCCCCCCCCCATGAAATGTTTTTTTTTTTTTATAAAATTACATATTAATTTCAGTTTTTTGCTTCTGAGATATGTACCAATCTATATTTTATCAAAAACCTATACAACACTGTAATATTATAAGTATTATACGTCGTCAAAATAATATAAAGCTTCAAACAACTTAGATGATCAATCATAACTGGAAAGCTTGATTTCATACACCCATTATTAAATTTACTATATAGGCATCAGTCAAACTGACTCTAATTTGTCAGAATATGCGTGTTTAGACATTTCAACAATGCATAGACTTTTGTTTTTCTAAACAACTGTTATACATTTTAAACCGTCTAATAATACTTCACATAGTTTTAACAGTTCTTATAAAGTTGAGTCAATCAAAATTGCATAGCTATCAACGAAGCTAACGAGTATAAAATGTATCTATTATTTTTGATGAATGTAATTTTAATTGTATGATAGTCGCTGAGCATAAAATTTGCTCTTATATTAACAAATTTATCTGGTTGAAATAATGTTTTTTTTTTGACAATTTTATATGCTCGGTAGTAAAATTTGTTTTTGTGTGTTTGTATAGTGGATTGAAATACAGAATGTCGAGGGGTTGCTTCAGGCTGGCCGAGATAGGGACTTATTCGCGCAAATGAAAGTAACACGTGAAGAAAAAAAATGGTTATTATTATGGTACAAAAATTGTTATTTTAAAAAAAGGCAAATGTAATTCCTATTATTTCTTTAAAATCACATATATAGATTTTGTTTAAAAATATTCGTAGAACATCATATTTATGTATAAGTGTAAGAATTTAAACATTCAGGGATAAGATATATCACCAATTCTGAATTTAATCAATAAATTAAACATATTTATTTAGTTTTACAGGTAGGTAGGTACTTTTACAAATTAATTAATTTGAATACTTTTACCTTGTACAATAAAGTATGGGTTTCTTCCAACACCATTATACAGTTGATTTGGTCCGCTGGCTGCCCCATTTGTTGGAGATGTTGTAAAAGCATAGTTGTGGTAGACATTGTTCCTAGATCAAAACATTTCCAACAATCGCATGCTTGGAATATAAGATTAAGACCTCCCAAAATAGTAAATTAGAGTAAGGTATGTAGATTTAACTCGAATTTTTTAATAATATAATTTTAATCTTAATAGGGGCGTGAAAAAAATCCTTATATCAAATAGTGGACATCAATAAAAACTAGTTCAATGTTTGTTTTGTTACATGCAATTATCGGTTGTATGAATAAATTCATACATAGGAGATATAATATTCAAAGATGTAACGAATATCTAACAAATACCCGGTATCCGGTATAAGTTAAATATTCATTCGTTTTATGAATATAAATCCACTATTTGACCAGATACCAATCAACGAATGGAAATCCCACGACTAAAAGATTTCCATAAAAATATCAAATTAAAATTCACGAAATAAACAGAAAAAGCAATAAATAAAACGTGTTTTATTCTACTATCGATTTATTCGACGTGAGAAACGTCTTTCGTCTTATTAGGACATTGTCAATCATAACACCGAATAACACCGACACAGTGAATAAAAAAAGCAATTGTCAAAATGTGTGCACTTTGTCAATTCGTTTATGCATTTTATGCTGTAATAATGAAAAAAGCCAACATGCGCTTAAGGAATTGAGCAAATTTTTACGGCAGTGACCGAATAACTAACAATTCGATAACTTGTTAAAGAGCTTGTCGGATTTCCATTATCCTGTTTTAGGCAAAATGTAGTATCCGTTACATTTCTCATAATAATATTCTACTCTACATCATTACGAGTTGGTATAGATAGGTACTGGCAACACTTTTATTATTAACCAGTTACTAAGGTATTTCTCGTGTAGGCGTATCATTAAGTGTTTCAATTCAATAAAAACCAGTTATGGCAAATGATCTAGCAAAAAATACGCACTAAAAACTTTTATGTGATACATTCTACTGCCTAAATTCTATAAGAAGACTACAATACAACAATCATTGTGCCTATAACAAAAACATAATTTGAATAAAACGTGGAAATTTGTTTTCGAACGCTTTTAAATTAATGTTTCATGTGCGTAGTACATAGTTGTGCACAAACCTAAAAAAAATCCCGTTCTTTTTTGAATATTTTACAATCGTCATGCAAAAAACAAATAGGTAATTAAATGTTATACGACCAAGATTTTTTTCAAGTATTACTTAACTATTCTTACTCATTGTCGTGGAATATTTGGTAAAAAATAGACCTTTCACTTTTCTTTGTCTAGTTTAGAGTATCCCGTATTTGTTAACCATCACGATATAGAAAATTTAACATCCCATTTGTTCAGCGATGTGGTGTGACACCCATTCTTAATGTCTATAGCAGGTCAAAAAATTTGCACATTGCAAACAAAGGCAGGCTTGTAAATATTGAATGTTATTTTTTATTTATTTTTATTTTTTCAATGCATACAAAGC
Source organism: Athripsodes cinereus (assembly GCA_947579605.1). Taxonomy (NCBI): domain Eukaryota; kingdom Metazoa; phylum Arthropoda; class Insecta; order Trichoptera; family Leptoceridae; genus Athripsodes; species Athripsodes cinereus. The sequence continues at coordinate 22,670,614 of OX388309.1, forward strand.
TTGAACAATTGAAGATACGATAATTAAAAAAGATTTTTACAAAGCTAATTTAAGTATCTTAAATCTGATTATTGGAGCAGCACAGTATTAAAAAAAAAGATAAACGAAAGAGGATGTGAGAAGGGAATCACAGTTTAGTTCAATATACAATGTTTCAAGTTTATATTTTAAGTATTTTGAGTTAGTTAATAACAAAGTGAAAATTATAATAAGCTGTCCTCTCTGTTAACAATAAATGAAACTTTGACATATTTTTCTCAAAAAAGCAGTCTATCAATTTTTTCAAAGATATTTTTTCTTTAAAAAAAGTCTTTAACTTAAGGGTTAAATTCAATGAAAAGTCAACCCTCAGAATAACAAACAAAAACTCACTACTTGACTGGTTTGGTAGGTATCGTTTGATATTGATTTAGTAAAGACCTTCTATAAATATAAAGGTTTTGATAAGGTATAATAAAACAGTCCAATCAAAATAAAAAATTTACGCCCACACTGTCAGTTGTTATAATCCCCCTTTACGAAAAATGATCGGTTAAATGCAATGCAAACACAGATTTATTCGTCAATTTTTAATAGCCATCCACCCTTCACTGTAAACACTTTTTTTATATAATGATCACAAAATAATAATAATACCGTGTCCTTAATTATTAGTATTAGTAGTAATATTATTAATTGGCATACCAACGTGCGGCGGATCCTCTTTAGGAATTAAAGGAAACCCAACGACCGCAAGATAGCTCAAAAGTCTGAGGAATTACATTTATCTAATTCAATCTCTTTAGGAATGTTGATGAGGCGCCTTCTTTTCATAAGTTTTGCAAGGGAGCCTGATCCTAAAAAGAGTAATTATAACTGGGACTGTACATAAAAGGGGCCGAGTACCAGCAATATGGAGCGATAAAATAAAGGAGGTTGCACAGAACTCACCGCGTGGGTCCCTGTACATGGCTGAGGATCGCTCGAGTTGGAGACAGATAGTCTACAGAACGAGACATATTAGTCACGAACCACAGAATTGAGGAAACGACGGAGACGATTATAAGCATTCCTTGCAATCCTAGCAAGTGGGGTTGCCAGTGGACTAATTGCATATAAAAAAACATTCACGTTTTCCTTTCTATGTCAATAAAATGGAGGGATGGTTGGCATATTTCATCGCTGAATCGATGTTTTGTGAACACATGCCTTTTACAGGACACTCAATTTTTTTTTATTATTTACATAAAAATTCTTCTAAAATACAAACATCCATTTTTTACAAAATGCAAAGCATTTTCCTCCATGGATGAGAATGAGAAAATTAATTTTCTACATGTTGGTATTTTTTTTTAAATTCCATTGCTCCCCCACTAGTCGCTCAACCCACTCGCCGCCTCTGATTCCAACCCATTGAATAAAACTGTTAATTAGTGTTACGATCTCGCTTTTGTAATCACTTCTTATTATTGGTTCGTAGGTGGTTGGTTATACCATCAACCCTTACAATAATTGAAATGTTTTTTCAACAGAATACTACAACCCTTTCATTTTCATTTTCAATCCCTTTACCCTAACGACGAATCATTAATACAGCAACATCTGACTAAGCTTATTTTGTTTTTTTTTTTTTAACCAAGTCTGTTTAAATACTTTTTTTTGAATTTCTAGACGTACAGAAACAGAAATAGAACCAATTCTACGATGTTTCTAATTATTTCGTTGCAACGAATTTCAATTTCTTCACTCAGATAAACTCTTTTCTAAATTTCCGTCTTTTTTATGATTTATACGAAGTAAACAAATATAAAAAACATAGTAAATGTACTAGAGCACTGATTTTATACTCAGTTTAATATATTTATACTCTGGATTCTTGAAAAATACACGAAACGTTAATCTTGTAGACGAATGATTTTTTTTTACTTTTTCTTCTAAGCACTTCAGAAAATATAAAGGATAATGTATATACGTATATACTAGGCTCCTTCTTTGTCTATAATCACTTATTTGTGTAAAAAAGACCTCCACTGAACTATCGTTTTCTTCGTGTATTAGATTTATTTGATCGATTTTTTTATTTATTAACACATAATAACATATAAACACAATTTATTTTAACACAATTTAGTTTTAATATATGCCAAATTATTTTTTTCGGTTCATCACGAACAACTTTTCATTCAAAAGGTAATTTATGCTTCAATATTCATCAACTAACTAACCCGTTATTATTTTCAGAATAATCTTATTCCCTTCATAATAAAACATCATTAGGTATACAGGCTCTAAAATATTCATTACAATTACCCTACAGAATATACCTACTACCAAAACCAAAATCCTGCTGGTGCAATCGCTCATCCTTCCCATGCTCGACTATGCTGATATAAGATACGTTATTTGGATCTCACTGTTGAGTTGCTAAACAAATTGGAACGTCTTCAGAATGTGTGCATCAGATATATTTTCAATTTGCGCAAATATGATCACATATCATCTTACAGAGACCAGTTAAATTGGAGACATACACATCCTCTGTTTCCTATTTAAGGTATTATCAGATCCTAACTATCCGGTATATCTCAGAGACAGATTCCAATTTGCCGCAGAGCATGGACTTCCACTCAGATCTGGGAATAATAGGTTGCTTTCAATTCCTTCACATCATTCCGATTATTATTCTTCATCTTTCAGCATTCACGGCGCTAGACTCTGGAACCAGCTTCCTCCAACAATTCGTACCAGCTCATCGTTTTCTTCATTTAAAAATAGATTAGTCTCTAGATGATATTTTATGTAACTTGTTGACACTTGATAAAGAGCTCTTTCCCCCCCCCTCCACCCTCTCCCTTGTCCTCACCAGGAGTGCACAGATATCAATTTTTTTTTTTTATTATTATTACTTTTTTCTGAAATGCAAGATTCAATTATTGTTTTGCACATGTATCACATACGTTTAATTTGTTTTTATTATAGTATTTTATTTTATCTTATGTATTATTATTAGGTATTTATTGTATGTATGTATTATTTATGTCTGTATAAATTATTTATATATATATTTAAAACTTATTCTCTTTGGGTTCCTGTATTTTTTATTGTTTTTATTATTATTTGGGTAGGCATAGACCTAATTTTTTTTATTTTTTTTTGTTAATGTTTTAGGGTTGACTGGAAGACGTTGCCTAGCAACAAGTCCGCCTTTTGGCCTATTTTTTGTTAATTGTCACGTTTTGTAAAGTTGTATTTTGTTGTTTATGTATTTGTGTAAAATTATGGTCAATAAAGATTTATTAATTTATTATTTAATATAACAGCTACTCAAGTTAGGCAAGGACAAAGAGAGCATTGTAGTACCTACACTATGTCAGAGGTTAGAAATATCGTGTTAGAGTGGCGTCGTTTTCCCCTTTTGTATAGGCCGTATGAACGCCGCAGCGGTGGTAGGCTTCTTGAAGAAAGGACTCATTAATGAATGCATTTCTCTCTTCACTTTGCACACTACTCGCTTGACTAGAGAGAAGAAATTTTTCGTCACTAAAAAAAAAATTGTTTATTTTTCTTTCAACAATATTCGTAAAACTTCCTCGAGAATTTAGCAGTAACTACACTTCATGTCTGTATACACAATATAGAACTATTTTTTTTTAATGCTTGAATATTGAATTGTATATCTGATATTTATATGACTGCTTTATTTTGTAATATTGTAATCAATGGTACAGTGAAGAATAAAATAAATAAAATAAACTCGTCTTCTTTATTTTTATTTAATTAAGTATGTATAAGTTACTTTCATGTAAAATTGTTTTTAATCAATGTACAGTACAGTCATTCAATTACATGTTCATCATTATTAATTTAAAGAATGTGAATAATACTCCTGTCGTCATAACATGCCTATATACACAGTCCACTCAAATCGTTAATGCATCACACAGACACATCACATCAAGATAAGAAAATAATGTATATTATTAGAATTTTTATCGTAATTCTATAAATTAATACTTAATATAAAATAGCTTGGAAGAACTAGCTTTAAGATGAAGAGTTTTTTAGACTTGTTTATTAATCTGCACGGAATACAATAATATCATGCAGGCATCTATTAATGCCAATTTCATATCATCTAATTTGCATAATTCGTACGTAAATGAGCTAAAAAATAGTACAAAAATGCATATGAGGTATAACCATTACGTAACAAAAAGATGTCGAATCCTTTGAAATTTGTCGTAATTGACGTTTTAATTTCAGTAAATATAAAAATATTACATGAGAATATAAATCCATGCACATTATTCTTCTTTCTCGGTGTGAAATAATTTACGTATAATTATGTTATTAGGTATATATACCTTCTCGCATTTTGAGCGAATTAAAATATTGGAAAACACCTGAATGAAATTCACAAAATTATTTTACAAATGTTGCACATAAAGTTCTGAGTAATGCGTTATCCAAAACATCTAAATTAATGCTCATTTTTCAAACTTTCTCTTTTTACATACATCTTCTTCCCCTTGTCCTAGTTGGGTCGGGGTCCATTGCGCCTAGGTACCTCCTCCAGAGATCCCTGTTCACCGCTACTTCCAGGATCTCTGGCCACTCCAAACCAAGCCTTTCAACACACAGGTTTGACACCTGCCCTTGCCAGCTTCTTTTAGGGTGGCCCACCGGTCTACTGCCCTCTCCCACGAAATATTAGATTTTTTTCGATTGAATTATAACATATTAACATTGATTACGGATAATTATAAAAAATAAACAACATTATACTAGAACCAGGCTAATAATCTCTTGGTAATTCTGAACAGAGAATATCGATTACATACTTTATTGTTATGTTTATTGCAGAACTGGCGAGTTAAATCATTCTTTAACTTGTTTCTAAAACAAACATCAGATAATGCTGATAGCTTTTTCAAATTGATGTTAGATTTTTCGTATTTTAAGACGTTGCAAAAACAATAATATATGTTGATGACTGTGTACCAAACTACTTACATATATTTCTTGATATACCCTGTGGCAATTAAAGTTAAACACATCGATTACATAATTAATTCACCCGTTGTTCGATGGCATGATAATGTGTAAACGTGTTATTTATTATAATATATCAAATGGTCCGTGTTAAATTTCACACTAACGTTACAATAAATAATATTGACTGGCGCTTATATTCTATCGGTTCATGTTTTTGCATTATCGAATACGCCTTAACATAGTTTAAAACAATTTTTAATTAAATATTTAATTTGATTAAATTTAAACAGTGTGTGTTTCATTTTAACTATTATTTATATTTTCATAAGTTTTTCGGACTACGTCCATCTTCAGTGAAAAAACACTTTAGTTTTTTTCCCTTTTGCTTTTCAATGATCCAAATTTAAGTTTCGTCTTTGTTTTCTTTATAAGAATTGACGTAGTAATTATCTAATACAAACAGATTAATTAGTTCTCGCCTTTAGACTTATTGTCTCATTGGCTTTTAAATTTCGTTAAAGGCCGGTGTAAATATTTAGTTTTTTAACCTAAAAGTTAAATTACTTATCTGAAAACGTTTTGTTAATAAAAAGACAAAATGCATAATAAATATTTCGTTTGATCTACTTAATGTAGGTACAAACAAAATAAGACGAAATCATTCAAAATATAATTTGCTTAATCAAATTCTGTTTTTTCTTTATTAAAATTACTCTTTCTAAGGGAGTAATGAACTTCAAATATCTTTTTGAAAAAAAAAATACTCAAGACTAATTTTCAAATAACAAATTCCAAAGAGACGCCTAAAATTTAATTGCTTTCATATTTAAATTTATTTTAATTGATTATCTTCGAACAATGATTTTATTTTATTTAAAATTTTAACGAATGTTTATTAATATTTCTTAATTAATGGCGCAATTTTGTTACTAAACAAACGAAGAGAAAGTGGCTTTGTAGGTGAATCGAAAAAGAAATGAATATTAATTAACTACTGCGTCAGTTTTTCAATTATATAACTGAACTTTATTTTTAAATAAATTTTTTTTCACTGATTTCTAGTTTTATGTATTTATATCTTCTTCTTATCGTGCAGGGACACCCTGACGTTGACTGCGCCACTTGCACAAACATATTTCGAACCACTCCTCGCAGTCCAAAACAACTCCTCGAGGCAGGCTTCACATGTCTGTCCATCTATAGGTTTAAGGATTAAATTATGTCAACATTTGTATGAAAAAAAACAGAACAAAATAAGTATGTGTCAATCGAGTTATCGTGCGTGTAAACTTACGATGTATTTTTCGATGTTTGATTTATCGTTTTTTTTTTATATTGCATAATGCAGCATACAGAGACTACCCCAATTATCATGTTATTTATGTGTTATGTGAGATGGCATTCATTATAATGTCACTTTTAAGAGCTTAGATTTATAATACCAAAATAATAATCAGCGTGTCAATTATGTGCTTAATGATGTCATGATTTCGCCACAGTTGGTAAATTATCGATATGCATAAATTACATCCAGCAGAGCATTATAGCAGACTATTTGTAAATAATTCCTTGAGGCACTTAATGTACCTACATATCTTTATTATAGAGTTTTTACCCTAGATTTGCTTAGGGGATAATTAAGTTGACCAAAAATAATAAGCCACAGGTGAGTAATTAACAGTTTGGTAAGTCTTTAGACACCCCTGTGTAGGTAGGAACACGCAAATATTGAGGGTTCACGTGAAAGTATTGCATGTTTAAGCCAAAAAGCTGATATATTTATTGGTCAATTTGTCGATAATGTTCGATCCTTTTTATGTAACCTTATTTGATATGAAAACTTGTCATATTAACTAATAGATAATGATATCTTTTAGATTTTTTATTTCAATTAAAAAAATAAATTATATTCCTTTTTATTGTATTTTGAGGTGAAAATTCAAATTAGGAATACATATCTCTGAAATTTGTCACACCACTTTTTTTTTAAAATAACTTTGTCCATATTTTTTACTCAAATAACATCTGTAATTGTAATTTGTTGTATGTGTGTTATTGTTGTTGTAATAATGTGCTGAAAATTCTTGTCGAAGATTTTAAATTAAAAAGTTTAATTTTTTGATATTAAGTTTTAAAGAATTTCACATGTAAATACGTTAAAGGTTTTTTTTAATATTTTTTATTGAAAAACTTCGTCCCGAACTTACGTACGATGATGCGTGTTCTTGGTAAGCAAGATATTATTTATGTAAATATTTTTTGATTCAATGTTTGAAAAGCCATATAAATATTATTAGTAGGCTGTACTCAATATTTAGGTAATAAGTTCATCTCCGTCTCACCTTTCTAACTTTATTTATTAACTTTTTTTCGAATTACATATTTAAGAAAATACGTAAGCTCGCGTTTTTGATAAATAATATAGATTTTAATACGATGTATAGTGATAAGTTTATTAAAAAATTAAAGTTTGCTAATATGTTATCAAAATAAACTTAGGTATTTGAATTCCTTAATAATATTTTTAAAAAAGTCTTAAGATTTTATAGGTCCAATAGAAAAAAATATTTTTTACAATAACAGATTCAAATAGTTTTGATTAGATATGAAGTAGGAGATTTCATTTCATATATGTATGTATATTCAATATTTTTATGCTTGTCAGGTGGTTGGCCTTCCAGCAAACTCACTTATGGAATATTCTGTGGTTTTATAAGATAGGAAACATTATAAACACAAGGATTATTTTGGGCAAGTCATGGGAAAATGCACAATGAGCTCGTTTTGCATGAGATCGCAAATAAATGAAGAAGGCTATATACACACCCCTTGCAGTGGATAGATATCTATTAGTAAGTAAGTACGTATATATAGAACAATATTATATTTACTAAAAGTGTCACACGTGAAAGAACGAAACAGTGTCGACGATATTGTGAGTAATGTTTTGACATATCTCAACTCTAAAATGAAATCTGTTTGCAGTTAAAATGATTAATATCTTTCATTATGAAACGTGTGCATTATAATAAACCTAGATGTTATTATTGCCTTAGGTTATTTTACCAAATAGCACTTAGTAGGTATTAACATTATGTAGCAATAATAATTGTTGTTTCTATGGATGAGACGGATAGAAGACTGGCCGGATTACGGATATCCAGCCAGCGAAATTCTTTATCGGATATCCGGCGGCTGGATAGTCAGCCAATGTTATGTCATGAATGAGTTATCCTGTGTAAACTAACTTTAGGTCCTTTGTTTATGATTGATTGTGGGCAACAATAAATTTTCATGATGTTTCAATGAGGTTATCTAAAAAAATACTAATTCTTTACTAGTAAATCGATTAATTTACCATTAAACTTCTATTTACAAATGGAATCCTTGGAACGTATTCTATTCTGTATTCCCAATATTTTTCCCAATATTTTTATCGAGGTTTTCAAGTGTCTTGTAAAAGTCGTAAAACATCACATAAAAGAAGGATCTCGTGTCAGTTATGAAGTGTGCTGGCCATCGTCTTGAGTGAGTGATGAGTGTCTTAGTTTTTATTAACGCGGGAAAGGTAACCTGTATGTTTATCATGAAGAGAATCATTGCCTACCCTAATTGTTGAAGAGAACGACCTGCTATATTATTACATCCAATAGTTGTTTTCACTGATTGTAGTAAATTCACTACCTCACTAACAAGAAATGCGTTATGATGGGATGCAAAGATAGCATTTTTTTCAACTTCATACATACATACATACATACATCTTCTTCCTCTTGTCCTAGTTGGATCGGGGGCCCATTACGCTTAGGTACCTCCTCCAGAGAGCCCTGTTCACCGCTGCTTCCAGGACCTCAGGCCACTCCAAACCATGACTTTCAGCGACACCAGCCCTTGCCAGCTTCTTCAACTTAATGATTATCTGAAATTCAAACAGATATAGAGCAACCGACAAGTGTCTGAATTGATAGAAAACTAAGTCAAATTGGCCACCGGATAGGTGGTTTCATGATATCCATTCCATCTTTAGTAATTACATTTTAGTTTACTAATCCTAGCATGGTTATTAGACGTTCACAGTAATAAAATGGATTCAATCAAAAGTTTTAACAAGTTTTAAGCTTATAATTATTATTATTATTATTTAAACAGTTGAATAGAAATAATGATAATGAAAATAATAATACTAACCGACTCGTGTCATGTATCATAATCTCCACTTAAATATTTTATTGCTTTCTTTTTCAGCAAACGAAAAGCAAAAATAGTTCTTTCCATACTTTTTTCATGAATTGAGTGTTTTAGGCATGTTCCTGACAAATTATGCAGATGCTCATGGCTCATTATCGGATACTGTTCAGAACCTATTTTTTGTATCAACTTACTTTGTTTTACTTTTCGTGTGGTATAAATGTAGGCTTCACCCATGTAGGCTGCTTCATATCCTCTGTAGTCATGTGTCTGCGATGTCCTGGAGATTCCTGCTCACTTTTTTTGAGATGGTAGTCTTGCACTTTGTTTCTTATCGATCACACTACTCCTCTTCCGTAATCGCATATTTTAAAAACCTATAATGGCGGATATATAGCATGAATATTGACAACTTCAATTCCTCGAAATACAAATAATATCGACATATTTTTTTTTATGCAAGTACAAAGCTTATTCACATTAACATTTTTCCATGGAGGGCTTCACAAAAGTGTGGTTTTCAAAAGCTAGTAAAATAATGGATATTTGTTATTTTCTTGTTTAAATTGAACATGTTTACAATGACTAAATAGAAATTAGCTTTGAATATGTTACATATTATGTCATGTAATTTTATTATTAATTTTTTATTGTATTTGTTTTGCTTGTAAATATTTGTTCAAAACTAGTAATTTGTTTCGAATAATCTATAGGTATTCTAGAATTGTTAAGTATTTGTTTGAATTTTTTTTTTGGTTGTACAGCATACGAAAAAAAATATGCAAAATGGGTGTCATATCTCATTATTGAATTGAAAACGTTAAAGGTACCTACATGTATGATAAATTTCTTTTTTTTTGCTTTAAAACCTTTTACAAGTAAACTTACTAAAAAGAGTGGGAGACCAATCAATACTATGCAACCTAGTGAGGCTACTTTAATTACAAATAAATTTCTGTTAGTTATGAAGCGTTTTTATAATTAATATGTATTTTTTGGAAATAAAAAACCCTTTGTAACTATTAGAACTCCACGGGTATAATAAACACTTCACACATGTTGGTACGAGTATGTGTATAATGCTGGTACTTGATAAATTTTACAGCCGTACTATTTGCAATCTACAAATCAAGCTGGTTACTCTCTGATTCATGTCACGCATTTGTATAACAATTCAGTAATTGTTTAAAACACATCAATAACATAGTGTATCTAGTGGGTACCTATGTATTATGTACATACATAAAATGTACTTCATAATGTTAAATAGATAATATGTAAATAATGTTAATGGATTGGAATGGCCGCTTCTGCTGTGAGGGCATTATTATTTGGACGCGAGTATTGTAAAGTTGTATAGATCATATTGTTGTTTTGTACTAGATGTAAACCTAGCATCACATAGAGATTAATTATGAAAACATATAAAGATAAAACACATTCTGCAAAATATAATTATATACGCAAGTATTATCTAAGAGTATTTTTGACTAGCAAACTTATAGTAATTTAAAAAAATAGGACTTTTAATGTTGTAAATTGTGAAGAGTTTTTTCATGAACCCATCTACATAAAATATTTGTGATTTATACATAGTTACAATTACAATGGAAATATTTTATGTTATAATTTTAATGAAAATCTTTAATGCGAGTACAACAACATGACTTAAAATATTATAGGAAAGAAACAATAATTTTAAGTGACGTATAAACCACAACGTTTTGATAAAAAAAAAAACGAAATCTAATTATTTTTTTATAGAAAAATTGGCATAAAATCTCATTTCTTTCATTTTCAATATCTAAATCAATAGATAAGATCTGTTAAACTTTATATATTTTACTTACACAAGAAAAATGTTCCAATTCCATGGATAGGGGAAGATACAGAGTAATATTGTCTAACCAAAATGTTCATTAATGGCCGGTTTCAATAATCTATCTATCCGCTACTGTCGATTGAAATCTATTGTGTTCTATATTTTAAATCATAGTTTTCAATCGACAGTCACGGATAGATAGGTTATTGAAACCGGCCATAAGACTTCTTAGAGATTACATACAAACCAATTCAAATATTTCTGAGGCGATTATAATAGATACTTTTCTACGTGCTGACATCTGTTTGTACGGTTACAATCATCATTGTTAATAGTTCTATCGCGTGAGGCACGGAGATTATTAGATACAATGTGTTTTCGGTATTATTTCCTACTACTTCTGTTGTTGTACTCACTACTTGTCCGTGGTGATGAGTTTTCACCGTCATTTTGTCTGATTCAGAAGGCATCATCAGCTCTTTTACCTCCTTCGCTTTATGTCTTTTTCTTTATGAAATTAAAACATTGAATTTTTTTATTATCACCGTTATTCACAACAATATTGCGTTCCATCCTCTCAAGTCTACATGCAATGTTCATAACCACGATCATTGTTATTTCAAATAGTGTATTATAAAAGTACTACTAACTACATCTATTGAGTATTGAATGAACCTTTTACAACAATACTAAATAATCATAATAGTCAATTTTTTTCTGAATACAAAAGATAATGTTCAATCTATTGACCGGCGACTTTTAGTGGAAATTCATTATCAATTGATATTAAAATCAAACATTATTTTTGAATTTTGTGTAGTATTATAAAAAATCAATTCGTCGCAAAATGTTTTGTAAGTCTAGCGAAAAAGGAAATTCATGTTGATCTGGATAAAATTAACGTTTTGTTTACCAATTGTTTACAACAACACATTTCCCTGAATTTCTTTGTTATCTCGAAACGTTCATCTAATCAATGTTTAACAATCACACACGCTTTCTATTCGCAGTAGCAAGTAAGCTCTTGTGTATTTGAAAATTTACGCAAATTAAATAACAGCGAATATTTTAATTAATTACGTAATCAAGTTGCCTTTTTATTCAGTCTACGCACCTGCCAGTAGGTATCACGAGAACTATATTTTGACATTATTAATACTTTTTTACTATTTGAAGTAACCCTACAAGCATTTTAAAGGTAATTTTTTGTCCTCAAAATCCGTACCTACTGTGAATAAAAAATATAATGTAAACAGGTGTATATGCTGATAAATAATACCAGTTGCTTAAGAGTGTATGTAATAATATGTTGGTAAGTTTAAAAGCACGTTACCACCTCATTCACAATAGTTACCACCCATATTAAGGCCCCCTGTTCTGCCTGAAGTACCCACCTTTTACCATAGGGGTTGAGGGTTCTCGTAGACCCTAATTACTGCATTTTATGAGGCGTACAAAACCTCCACTAATTTGCCACCAGTTTCAGATTAAAGTGGACACTCATTTTACAGGTGTTTTTTTATACATTTGTTTACGTTGTGGACTAGAAACTGAAATATGAAAAACGCGATTACAATTAAATAATGTTAATTATTTTATACCTTACCCCTAGGTTTGATAATTACTATAATTTTGGATAATAAGCGTAATTTAAGTACCTACATGAAGTAATGTCATCTTCGGCGATGAGGTTTGCCACCCATCCTAAATGTCTTAATTTTATATTGGCACGGAGAAGACAGCTTGCATGTTTTATATGCAGCTGGTCTGCTGACTACCCCACTCGTGGGATATGCCGTGATGGTATAGTAGTAGTAGTAGTAGTAGTAGTAGTAATGTCATCTTGATGCCTATTTTTCAAACCATCAAATTTTATTTCGAGAGTAGGTACTAAGAACTTTATATCTAATTGAAGCAAATAAATTATATTTCAACTATGTACCTATGAACAGAGTTCTTGACAAGGATTTTTTAATAATGTCTTGTAATAATAATGACTTAAATTATTATTGTTATGAAATGATTCCCTTTTGTGTTTTGTTCTTTGCCAATTCTTGTTTTCCAACTGTGTTGTGAATGAGAAATTTTGATTATTGTATTGTGTATTCTTGAACATGTAAAAGGCTCACGCCCTGGATATGTGAAATAAATAAATAATAATACAGGACACTATAATATATAGTAAAAGAGTGTACATGATACACATACATGAACTGTATTGCTAGAACCATTATCAATAACTTCAAAATTAAAAAAATGAACTGGGAGACCACAATAGTATCGACGAACAATTAAAGAAATAATTTATCAACAAACTCCATTTCCAATGTAAAACGAATTTGACTGGTAGAAATCTGTAAAATGCAAAGGTATTCAAACTTATTGATCTGGGATATTTGAGTACCAATTTCCAACCATTAGTGGGGCGAAGGCACAAATGGCAGAGGCCGACCAAGAGACGCCTATATGGACCAACTGAAGAGGGACATGAGCTGTGGCTCATACATGGAGTTGAAGAGACTGGCTGAGAATAAGGAGGAGTGGAGAAGAATGTCCAAACTCGTTGCAGACCAATCCAATGGATTGTGACTCATTATATATAGTGGGGCGTCAGTACCTACTCGTGCATACTTCGTTACAGATCTTCATTACAATTCAAAAGCCAAATCGTAATGGATTCTCGTGAAGAACATTGATGTCGCTCTGCATTGCTTTCACAGATGTATCAAAGAGGGCTAAGTCATCCGCATATTCAAGATCGTACAGAACCTCCACAGACGATTCACCGGCTGTAGCAAACGTATACCACCAGGGCATACAATAGATCTCTTCTCCCTATTCACACATGAAAAATAGTGAACCTGCAAGCATGTTTGTGCCCGCTTTCAAAAATATATTTCTTTATGGAAATAAAAATAACAAAAATGATAATAATAACAATGGTTTTTCGCAATGCAGTGTTTTGAACATTTCACAAATCACTAGTGTACGAGCAAACTGCTTAATTAATAATGGAATTATATCTCGCACTGACCAACAATGTTCGAGCAACGACTCCCCAAGCATTATTATTACTCGGATTATATTGCCGTACGGAAAATATATACTACGAAACACGGAAACGAATTAATGGATAAAAATGCAATTTGTAACAATGTCTAAGCGAAAATATTTTATCAAAGTAGGCGAACTTAAGTTGGCATAATAACTGTTGATGTATTTTTAGATAACGTATTTCTGAACATGGTATATATTTTTTATACTACTCTATGTAGATTGTAGGTGAAAATTTTCAAGGAGCAGAATCCAAAATATAGTAATAAGTAACATGAATTATCAAGGCGAAAGAAACATCAATTTTCTCGCGTTCTTGAAGAAGATCACCAAAAAGAAGGTTGATTAGATGATCTTCAGCTACACAAGAAGGAACATTCAAAGCAACAGATCAAAGATCTAATTTAGCGGGGATCCGCAGGACATCCACGAAGCAGGACCGGAGGCGGTGAACTGGCTCTCAACACTAGAGCCAAGACTATAGAGGACACGACGCAGCCCACATGGGTTAAGATTCATCAACACCGAGCCATACGAAAAGTAAAGTAAGTAAGTAAAGATCCATGTATATTAATAGGGAAAAAATACTTATCTGTGATAGGTACCTACATTATATTATAGGGTAGGGCAAGATGATTGGAAGATTTCAGATTGATAATGTTGATAGCGTTTAGAATATTTACTATTTTTTTCATTGTTTTACCGGATTTGGGCACAACGTGCAGATGACAAAATCAATAAAATATGTCGAATGGAGAACTATGTTATACCATGGGTTTGGCGAACGTTGTCCATGGATACCGAAAGTGATGACTTAAGCCAGACTAGAACCAATTCGTAAGCGGTAGGGCACCTTTCTCACTTCTTCCGATTAGATTGTGCACAATGTTACATTGTGTAAACGTGGTTCTCTAATCGAGATATTTGATTGATAATTTTGATGACATCAGCAACAATAGACTAGCCCACATCATATTGCTGGGATATAAACCAAAGGAGCTATTAATAGATCACTTCACACTCCCGGATATCTAAGGAGTCAAATGATACCACACTCGCAAATCAATATTTTTCGTTAATTCTGTTTTAAAAATACGAGTAAGTTCTCGTACTCGACATATCTACACTAAAGCGAAATTGGGTGTGTAAAATGTATTTATTTTATTTGCAGGTTAATCAATTATAGTTGAATTGAGCTGCACACAAAGCGACCAATTAAAATGTGTTATATTAACTATATGCGATTCACAGTGATTTTCCATTACACTAGGTACACGTAGATACGAAGAATAATACTTTCCTTTTTTTTAGATGCACACAACAAACAAACAACACACCTGTTATAATATTTAAAGAAAGACACAGCAATCAAAATTAACATTAAGATGAAAAATCGTATTATTGCAATGCAAATAAAAATAAATAAATGATAAGTTTCATACATTCTCTCATTATTTAGGCATATGTGCGTTCGTATGATTGATTCAAATTAAAATTCATTCACTTATACAGCGTATTAAAAGTAAAAACAAATAAAATATCAAAATATAATTGGCGATTCATTATTGGCATAGTAAGATTATTTCGCAAAACACTTGTTGTATAGAAAGTTCATAGATAATAATGTAAAATAGATAAGTCACTAACGTGATGTATGACCAAAAGTCGTTCTAATAAATCATCACGCTCTTATAGATTTATTGGTTGCCTTATTATATGTAAATTGCAGATTTATCAATGTAATTTTGTAGAAAGTTTAAAGTCACTATTAGCCTCCAAGCATCTCAGGTCAATAATCATTAAATTATCATACATAAAACCATTTGTTTTAATATTTTTTTTAATGTTATTCAAGTGTGCGAAACTAATCTTAATTAGAATCAGCTAACAATGGTCATCGTTTTCATAGCTGGCTTTATTATTTTTAAAATTTCAATAGTTTTGTGATAAGATTTATTAGCATGGATAGTTAAATAATGATAACAGTTTTATTTTCGTTATATTTTACTTCGTGACACTTCAAATAGCATCTTCATACCTACTATGATTATATTATAATACAATCGATGTCATTTTTCAGAATAAGCATACAAATTGAATTAAGTTGATAGACAAGTTATAGGGTTAATATTCATTGCTAATGTTTTATTTTGAGGATCTCTACTTCTAGCACTTAGATTATAAAAATAATTTATACAGCAATATTTAACGTGTCGTTTATTCCCAAATACCTACTTTGCTTTGTTTTATATTTATCACAACACAAAATCTAGTGGACACTTTACATAATCAATTTTTTTGTTTCCAGAAAAGTGTGTAACATGATTTTGTGTATGTATGTAAAAGATTTTGGATGAAAGTATTTACATAGGGACATACTAATTCAAATGTTTGTTCCATGCAGCCCCTGCGCAAAGAGTTCTTCAAATGGCAGGATTCGAAAAAAATAAAGACATTTTACATCTTTAATTCAGAGGTGAGGTTTGCCATCTATCCTGGACGATTTTTTATTGTTGGCGCGTAGAAGAGAGCCTGCATGTTTATTACATGCAGCTGATTTGCTGGCTATCCCACATATGGGATAAGCCGTAATGACATAGTTTATGTATTTAATATACACTCCAAAGGTGAAAGTTGTTAAGATAATATTATTCTTATGCAAATACCTTCTGATTAGATTTTATTATGCAAATTGTTTACCAGTATATTATTTTTTATTCTATGTTATGATATAATATCTCTCAGTATTAACACCAAATTATGTCATAATACATTATTATAGTAAGTATAACAGTGTGTACTATGGAGTTGTTATGTTCGCCATTAAAGGTAAAAACCCATACTAACAATACTTTGATGCTGAGCGACTTGACATTTTATTGCACGTTAATACACATAAAACACGATCAGCTTAAGTAAATCTGACAAATAATGTGTAAGATGTATATCAATTTTTAGTGAATACATAAAAAGTTTACTTCTTCTCAATATTCGTGCAATAGTATTGTGTATAAATAATGTGAAACTTTTTTCAGGTTGTAAACTGTACGGTGTCATTTCTCATTTTAATCCAATGTTTGATGTTTGATAAAGTCATGACGCTTTAGGTGATCATAAAATATTGATGATAATATTATTGACCATCTGTCTTAAAAATGAACAATAATTAAGATGATCTTACCTCTATTACGGTCATTTTATTATTGTATTTGATATTTGTACATAACTATTTATCTTCACTTATAATAAGTCTTATATAATACCTATGTATGTTATAAAAATAATGCATTATATTGAAATGAGATTTGTAAGAGTAATACATTCGTCAAAGTGTTAATTAAAACTATTAAAAAACATGTAACATTTTTTTGAGCTATTTAATAGCTATAACATTCGGGATGAGTGCTTACTATTGGCCGGTTTCAATAATCTATCTATCCGTAACTGTAGATTGAAATATAAATACAATAGATTTCAAACAGTGGCAGATAGATAGATTTTCGAAACCGGCCATTAGAGATTTATTATGTACCTTCCTAATTATATATGGTTGGTCTTTTGGATCTTCGCTGCATATTTAATACTTATTAGAAAATAGTTTTTTTTAGTTAACATTAGTTTTAGTTTAACATTAGTGAACTGCGACTCATTTAAGTATCTGGGTTCACTTATCCACAAGGATGGAGGGTGTGCAGCAGATGTGGATCATAGAATAGGTGTGGGGTGGTTGAAATTTAGAGCAGTATCGGGAATTTTATGTGATCCTAAAATGCCAGTAAAACTTAAAGGTAAAATATACCAGACTGTTGTCAGGCCCGCGATAATGTATGGCTCGGAATGCTGGACTCTTTATAATACTTTCAACAGGCAACTTGAGACGGCAGAGATGCGAATGCTCAGATGGTCAGCAGGATTATCATTGTTTTATTTTATTTAATACAATATACGGCAATTGCCTTTACAAGTATACAGATAAACTTTCCAATCTATAAAAATATAAAAACAATATAAAAATATAAAAAAAAACAGACAAAACATTCTCCAGTTAAAGTCAAAAAGTAAAAATTAAAATTTAAATACACAATAAATTCATTATAAGACAAATTCCAGTCACTAGTCATGATAAAAACAAAAAATAATGATAATAATTTTAAAATAATTCTAAAACTGCACAAAAATACATGAGAAAATCTACTATTTAGGTCTGGTCTGAAAGAAGTGATTCGATTAATTTAAACTTATATACTAACAGAGATGTGCCAAATACGTCTACAACATCCGCATTTTTGTTTCCAAGACGCTGCAATCTGTTGACAGACGAGTTATAATCATAAGAAGTGTTGGAACTATTACAATAAAAAGGTAAAGCCTATCGAGTAGCCCTTATGGGAACATGAAAATTTAGCTTCAACAATATATCTAATATATATATTAAAAGATAAGATAAGAAGTTCACGCATTCGTGGTAGCATGGGTGTGACTGACATAAATAACAAACTAGAAGAGAGGCAACTAAGATGGTATGGGCACATAAGACGGAGACCACCAGAACACACTGTAAACAAAGCCACATCAATAAATCTCCCTCGACATCCATCAAGAGGGAGACCAAAGAATACCTGAATAACATAACATTCATAGACATTTCACACATATCGAGCTAGTCCCAAACTAAGATGAATCTTGTATTATGGGTACTAACGCGACGATACACACATATACAGTGCACTAAATACATATACATGTAACACCCAGACCCAGGACAATTTGAAAAAGGTCATTCCTCAATCTGCCCTGCCAATGACACAATGCAATAGAATCCTGCGGAGAAATGGCCTGGATGAAGATGATATAGGAAACAGAAGAGTGTACAACCTCAGAACGAGAAGAGCCGACCCCAACAGCCTTCAGCGGCAATAAGTTGGGACAGTGCCAGGAAGAAGAAGAAGAAGTTTTTTTTTTCTATTTTCCAAATTCGAACTTGTTGAGAAACTGACTCTTTCTATTCCTATATTATAATTTATACCCGAATAAATATAAAAATACTGATCAATATAAAATAATACACAAAAAATAGAATAAAGCATGCCTACTTATTCTATTCCAGTGTTTTATGACAAATATTATTATAAGTGTATAAAAAACTCACACCTTCCTTTTTGGTATGGGGTATAAGTGAATTTAATCCCATTGGCATTTGACGCATATCTCATACAGATCTTATTCGATATTAAAACTGTTGATACCCTAACGTATTATTTATTTATTTTATTTATACGTAAATCCACGGCGTGAGCCTTTTACATGTTAAAATATAAAACAAAAACAACATAATTCTCATTTAGAACACAGTTGGAACAGAACAACAACTGGCGAAGAAAAAATACAATTGGAAATCAAACTATAACAATTATGCATCTAATCTAATCTATTTTACATCTCTTACAAAGGTGTTATCCAAACGATTTGTCATTATTGTTATACTTGTAAATTGTATGTATATGTAGGTATGTATTTAGACATGTAATAGGCGTAGGTATGCCGTGAATTTTTGTAATATAAAATAAAATAAAATTAGGTCGATAGCGAGGCAAAGGATTCATCTGCATTTTATACCATGGACTTATCCTACCCCAACCCTTCAAAGTTTGATCTAACAATATTAACTAAGAATCTGTTATGTTTCGTGTAGTCTTAGGTAAAGAATAGGTCTTCGCGTCTTTTTTGATAAGTTTCGAGTGCCCTATAAAAGGCAAGAAAGTATTCGTAAAACACCATTATAAAGACATTTAATATCTTCAATTCAAAGATGAGGTGAGTAATCCATCCTGAATTTCTTGTTTATTATAAACACGTCGAGGATGACATTTATGTTTATTACAAACGATAAGTCTACTGGCTGCCCTTTTTTTGGAATATACCGTGATGGTATTAGTATACATTTATTAGAAGCTACACTGAGAAAAATACTAACTAAATTTCACAACGAATTATTGGTACGTAATATCAGATTAGGACCAGAGATAGTACAAAAACGATTCATTAGTGCGAATCTATAATATTAACTCTTCGCAAACAAATTATTGGTAAATTTACCAATGATTTGTTTGCGAAAAGTCAATATTATATATTCGTACTAACGAATCGTTTGTACGATCTCTGGTCCCAATCTGATAGTATGTACCGATGATCCGTTGTGAGTATTTTTCTCAGTGTAATGCATATAACTAACTGTCTATGATTTGACAGTATAAATCATCGATGAGATAAATTTAAAGGGCAATTTTACAAAACCATTGCAATGAATCATTATGGATCACTGATGAAGTTTTCATATTATGTGCTTAATAAATAACGACAATTTTTCTTATAATTTTAATAAAATGCTAGTCAATAGGTTGTCACTTAAATAACAGCGGAACGACGGACGGCAGTGTTTGTAACTTATTGTTGTGTTAATATAATTTCCCCCTTTTTATAAAATTATTTATATTGCACTTTATTTAACATACTACCCTAAAAAAACATAAAACACATTTGGTAGTAATGCCATATATCAACACACGTCCATATGTATGTGCATGTAAGTTGACAATAAGTTGATACGTGAACGGAATGTCAAAATAATTTAAGCACTAACACTTATAGGTAGGTACTACCATTTCCTTCCTTAGGGAAAACTTTGGTAGGTACCTACCAACTTACGTAGGTACTTTTAAAAATATTGTAAGCAATATTTCCTAATTCAGCTACAGGACATATTATAGTAATAATATTTTCTCTTCGTGTCAACTTGTAACGCCCTTTTAACAATATATGACTATAGGTTCCTACTATTATGACTTGTACCTACTCTAAGCTGCGTGTACATATGGATATACATACTTATGTATTTTATGGCGAATAAATGGGACGACTTACAACACATCGTTGTCCTGGCGGCATCGAGAAATCATTAATCACATTATATTCTATCTTTTTTTTAAACACGTTTGCATCAAGAATAATCGGTATAGGTAAAATTGTGTTAATTAGCGAGTTTAAATCTGTAGGAGAATTTCATTACTATTCAGTATTTTTTTTATGTAAAACTAATCGATTAATCGAATATGGTGTGTGAAACAGGAAATAAATAAATTGCAACCAACGGATTTATTAGAAACAATTTTTTTTTTCAGGATAGAACCAATATTATAGTTTGTTATTGAAGAATGATTTGGTTATAAAAATAGAAACGATCACTCAGTTATCCTTAGATAATAATTAGTATTTATTTGGTTGTAACTTGGCAAATGTGATATATTTTCAATGTACGAGTGTAACTGTAATTTATCTCTAATTAAAATAATAATATAACCATACCTACACCAGTATAGTTTCCAGTAAAAAATAGATCTCCCACACTTTTCCATAAGTTTGAATGTCCTGTAAAGGGTAGATGTTGGTTATACCTTACGTAGAAGACAATTAACATCTGTAATTCAGCGATGAAGCATGCCACCTATCTTGAATGTCTTATTATTTTTACTCGCACTTGTGACATATACCGTTATGGTTTAGTAATATAGTTTATTGCAGATCTTTTTTTAGACATCAATTTAAAAAAAATCGATTAATCGATGATATATTTTCCACCAATACAGGGGTTAACGTTACTACTTTGAAAACCTCTCAACTCTAATTGGCAGAGCGTTCTGCACTATAAGGGGTGGTTTACAATATTAGGTAGTTCTGTTACACATACCCTTGTTATTTTTTGGAAAGGCATTTCCTTTTTATTTTTTTATTAGAGATATATTATTATTATTGCTGTAAAGATGGAATGAATGGGAGACAGAGGTCGTTAAATACACGTGTCTTCACAAGTGAGGGTAAATAAAACAAAAAAAATATGTCATAAGACGTCGCCGTATGTTATTAAAAAAATATTATTCTTCGTTTCCGGTTTCATCTTTCCCCTCTTACAAGTATGCTTTTATAATGATATATTTGCTCATCGGTACATCGTGAGTGTATTAAAGCTCTCAAATTGTAAAATGATGATGAATATTTTTCATGAGCTATATTGAAATATCATTATCTCCCTTCTTTAACATTCCATCCGTCACGGAAACTACCTGTATTTTTTATTATTCATTCTTCGAGAATTTGTACGAAAAATACTCATTTTCATATGCACGTTTTCAAATGCGTTTGTTCATTATATATCTGTGCATACTGAAAATTCCGCTCATATTGCTGGAGCTGGTGGAGCCGACATCCATGAGAGTGTAACGAAAATATTCTTAGGGCTTTATCTACATGGCTAGGGCTTCTCTAGAAGTCTACAGGTTCAAATGGTGCGTATTCGGGCTAGGGGCTAACGTTGTAAATCTCCGGATTAGTCGATATGGTGAGTTCACATTCCATGGTGAGTTTTTTAGATTAATCAAGATATAACCTGCTTTTGCTTAAAATTCTACACACCTACTTAAATATTAAAAATATTTGAAAAATAAAACTGGTCGTTGCAGCATTATTAAAATTGTATTTTAATTGGCAGCTCTATGCACGGCACTTTTTTACATACTTATTGGCTGCCCTTCTTAACTAAAGGTACTCGACTAATCTTTCTATCCCCTCTTTACCTTATAGGTATTGACACGCACGTTAAGTAGTAATATCATTATTGACTCTAGTCCTATCCCCTAAGAAGTTGAGCACCAAAGGCCGCATCCCTTGAGGGTCAGAACAATCATTACTACTACATTTATATTGGCAAAGGGGGAGTTAATTTAAAATGAATATCCTTGAAACGTTGCTATGGAATAAATACTGATTAGGTACTCTACGAAAAGTAAATTACGTCAATGCTGATGTGTATGTATGAGAATGTCATTTTGTGGTTTCCGTTGAATAATTATCATTCATTGTTTTATGTGTCTCTTGGGATCTCAGGGAGGAAATAAACATTTTCCAATCAGAGCGATTTTATTGTAACCAAATGGCTCTCTCTACGACTCCTCTAATGTTTGATACCGTTTAAGCCAGTTATATCAAATCATGCTTTAAATGTTTTCTAAATATAACTTGGTCATCATCGAGACTTTCACATATAAGTTAATCATATCTAATCTTCTTCTTTGACAGCTATGTTAGGTTTGCCCAACATCGGCATCGCTCTAATGTAGGGCTTGCTGTTCTGTGCCAGCTGGAGCATCACTTGCAATCTCTGTATTTCTGTCCAATTTGAAATATTTCACATTTCTAATTACTAACTTACTTAATTAATAACTGGAAAGATGTTTAACAAAACTTCTATTGGTGATTAAAAATGAGTTTTTAGCTTTCTGTACATGGTTCTCATCGCAAACCTTAATTTGAGTTGTACAAAAAACATTTAATTTAATACTAAAGGCTCTTCTCTGAATTGAATAAAATTATATTCAGTTGAGCGGTGAAGAGATTAATTAAGAACCTCTTTATTCTATTGAAGAACAACTAACTGTTTTAAGCCGTTTCTGTTTCTCAAACATTTTACCTGTTACCTAGAAACTAACTATTTATTCTTTTTGTTCTCTCTCGGCAGCCCTAGTCATGCAAGTTCTATATAAAGATGTTATTAGTCATGAAAATTTTAAGTGTAAAATTTATCTGATCAGTTTCTTAGAGTAGAAAAGTAACTAAAAACTGACTGCACAGCCAACAGACAACTGTTGAACTAACAGTTACAATTTTGTATATATTTTACTATAAACTACTTTAGTTTCTTTTACACTTGAATGTGCCTAATAACAATTTAGGTACAGAAAGAATTTACTGATCAGTTGAATTTAAAATTATAAACTGAATAAGGTGAGTCACCCTAAGCCGCAAGGTTAAATTATGCAAAAATATACTTTGATAACATAAAAGCATCCAGTCCACCTTTATCAAAGGTAATTAAATTTGTCTAGCATTAATAGTAATAATAATAATTAGTTTTCATTTAGAAAAAAAGTGAAAACTCATTTAGATTTTTTGAAATATAATTATTACTAATAAAAATTATTCAAGTCATGAAAATACAGCGCGTAAAATAATTTGCGTATCAAAGGATAACAAGAATAAATTTAAATAATTTAGTAAACCATTTGATAATTCATTTGACTTTGCACCCAGTTCATCAAATTTTTTGATAAAATCTTTTTTTCTTGATTTACTCATTTCTCAAAGCAAAAAAAAAATCCTTCAAACGAAATCGGTCAGTTCCACTTGTTATTATTTATTGTTGAAATTTCAATGAATCAATTAAATATTTCATAGTCTATCAATGATCACTCTACCAAGCTTGGCTTTATTATCAATTTAACAAATATGGACGGAAAAAATAACATCCATTTGATTTAATCTAATTGAGTAAAGTTGTTCATAAGAAATTATGTTTTATATGAAATTTGCTTCGAGTAACGCTTCATAAGTTTTCTTAATAAGAAACATGGTAAGAAGTTTTTTTTTCTTAACGTAAAAATATATAAATAATGTACCTTTGCTTAATGAACTTATCGAAAGCCCATTACCGAAACTTTGCTATCAGAAAATTACTGGCAATAGGTAATAATTTGAGAAATGGTCCGATATTATACACTCTAGAAACAACAAACACACATGTATTAGAAACATGTTTCTAAAAAAACATTATTGCCGACTGTAAATTGAAGTGGCACTTTTTGCAATTCAGATAGGTTGGATTGAAGACTGCGTTATGTTTCCTTACTTTTGTGTTTATAATCAATTATCCATCTTCATGCTATCGGAATATTTGTAAGCTTATCTCTCTCAGATAAATACACCTTTTTCATCATTCTTTCATCGATCATTTACTCCACATGTCCAAAGCATCGCAACTTATTTACACACATTCTAGCTGCATCACTCTTTTCGCATCCGATAATTCTCTTACATAATATCCTCATTCCTCACTCTAATCACGCAACGTTTGACCATACATTCTTCAAGCGATCGCGTCTCCATAGAACTTTTCGCCTTACTTCCTTCATCAACCTCGTCCAAGTTTTGTGGTCTGTACTAGAATGTAATTGTGCACCAGCATTTTTCCAATGTTCGACACTTTGCTATTGGCGCCAATGGGTCGAAATGCACCATTCACTCTAGCACTGGCAAATTTTCTTCTATCAATATCCTTAGCAAACAATTTTTCCGACACTATTTTTCTATGATCATCCAAATAATATAATAATTATAAAATAAAACATTTATTGAGCTGTTTTTTTCTATCATAACCATCATGATTAATGTTTCCAGCCATTGTGATATTGTGGCATTAATAAAATCGATAAAAAAAACTACTTCTATATATCTATTGTATACATCCCAATATTATTGTACCTAACAATTACATCAACAGCCTTGGAGAAAGTTCAATATCTGGTAATATAAGTGTAAAAGGAAAAACATGTAGACAATACTTTGCTTGTTTCTGGGGACAACAGTGAAATACATACTAGTACCTTAATTGAAAGTAATATACAAAAACAACACAAGTCTAAAAGCTTTTTTACGAAGGCTGATTTTTTTTTAAGTAAATTAAAAATGTCAAATTATTTTGTAAATTTAATCTTCTAGATAAGTCAGTTTTTCGTTTTTTTATAGACCGATGGAAAATAAGATCACATCTATTTTTAATCTACCACATGGATTTTTTTCATATCGCATTTCACGATATATTTAAGCAGTTTATAATCGCATTGGAGGTCGTCGAATTAATAACCTGAGGTTTGCTGATGATACAACACTGGTAGCATCCGATGTATCCGAAATGATGGAATTGTTTCGCCATGTAGAAGAAGAGAGCTTAAAACTTGGGCTACGTATCAACCGCAGCAAAACCAAGGTTATGTTAATCGACCGACAGGGAGTGCTTGATGAGTCAGTGCAACTCAGAGACCTAGAAGTCATAAAAGAGTTTGTTTACCTAGGCTCGCTTATAAATGACAGTGGTACATGCGAAAAAGAAATACGCAGAAGAATCCAGATGGCTAAAGGTGCCATGACAAACTTGGACAAGATATGGAAAAATAGAAACATAAGTTTACCTACGAAGATCAGACTCGTAAAGTCACTAGTATTTTCCATATTCTTGTATGCAGCCGAAACCTGGACAATCAAATCTCGAGAACGTGCTAGAATAGATGCCTTCGAAATGTGGTGCTGGAGGCGTCTGCTGCGCATACCGTGGACAGCACATAGAACAAATTCGTCCGTTCTCGAAGAACTGAATATAAAGGAACGGTTGTCCACCATATGCATGCGCCGTGTCCTGCAGTACTTTGGGCACATCGCACGGAGAGGACCAGACAACCTGGAGAGACTTGTTTTGACTGGAAGTGTGGAGGGCAATAGATCTAAGGGGCGTGCACCAATGAGATGGAGTGAGCAGGTGAAGGGGGCTACGGGGGGGACCTTGCATGAGGCGTTGCGAAGAGCGGAAGATCGAAATCGCTGGAAGCATTTTGTGCACACCTATACAAATGATGGTCACGATCCTCAGCACTGAGGGACCGACAACAAAGAAGAATAATAATATATTCGATGTAAATAACAATTTTTGTTGAAATACCTATACCTATCGAAATTCAAATTGGTATTCCATAAACTCAAATCTAATTATGGTTTTCTAATATAGATATTCTCTATCTAAGTTGTTCAGAATAATAGTGAATACTAAAACAAAACTAAAAGTTATATTTTTATATCCCATTCCGTTCCTGCTATTTATAATAATGTTATTACACATTTTTTACAAACTGCAGATACCTAACCATAATGACATATATTTTATAGCCACATTTCACTTCAAAACAACAGTACCAATTTATAATGTGCTTGGATGGTAGCCGCATAAGTACTATGTAGTATGCATCATAACTTTTGCCTTCTTTCGTCCTGTGCTGAACGTAGACCTCCTCCGAATCTCTAGGATTTTCTGTATTGTACCTTTTCTAACCAATTACCATCAATTATATTTCTAAATGAATCATCATTAATAGGATCTCCTTCTTCTTTTTTGGCAATAAGTCTTCAGTTGGATTGACTTAAAATTAAAGTCATACAGAATGACTTATCAATTTATTTCATCATAATTGAACCTGTTATAAAACATCTGTTGAATGTTTGTAGAAATAAGGAAGTTAATAAAAAGCTCTATGTGCTACATAGCAGTAGTTGAAGCTTCTTTGGAATTTTTCAATTGAAAAATAATTTCCTGTATTAGACGGAAGAAGTGAGAATGGTATGTATAATTGTACATAGATATAGTCGACATTACTTCGCATCTACACAGTTGAACCTAGTGCGGTGTTTTTGATGTGAATTTAATATCAGAACAGGTGAAAAATATTTAATGAAATATCTTCACTGCAGTAGTTGTATACTATTTGAGTACTTCTTATACTTGAAACAGGATTCTTGCGAGCATTTCCTTTGCTGGAATTTAGTTTCTTGTATGTAAAATTAATATTGCACGAGAGAAAGAGAGAATCTAAATCACATCCATGGCTGTTCTTTTCTTTATTGTTTTGAAAGGCGTGAAGTATTTTTAATGAATTTAATATGAACTACGCATCTGTTTCAAATGAGTTTTATTATGGTTCTCCTTAGTATGAGTTAGTACATAATTCTGCAGTCTTATAAAACACATTGAAAGAAAGGAAAAATGAGGAAAAGCAAATGAAATTTTACTTAATGTTATGCTATCTCTTTTTCATTCTTTTCCCGGCTTTAATATTCTTCTCAAAAATATATAAATAAAATCAGTACCTTTCGTATGCGAAGCAATTTATCCATTCCAACTGACAGTTTTCTACAACGTTGCAATAAGCACCTACTAAATGAACTTGTAAATTTATTTTGATACTTGCATTAAAGATTTCTCCACAGTAAGTGTATTTATCAATTAATATTTCTTAAATCAATAATAATATGCTAACAAAGTCACTCGACTAGTATTCCAAATGGGTGATAACATGTTTTTAATTACTGTTTCAAAAGAGACGAAAGAAAAAAAATAATTGAGATGGGATAATTACCTAATTATAAATAAATGAAAGAGATGGTTTGCTTAGTAACGATATCTTCCAACCAACCATAATAATAATATATTATACGATGTACCTACTTATTTATACTCGTACAACAAACTCCAACAGATACGAAAAAGTGTAATACACTTATTTTTAATTGCTGAAGCAATATCTTATTTCATATTTTATGTGCAACGTTGGAATAATTAAAATATATTCCATGTTATAAACACCGTAGTAAAAACACACACCTTCCTCCCTTCATTAAAAGTAAATTTGTTTAATTAAATTTTCAATATTCAATGTAAGCATTAACTTTACTTAATTTTAAAACACCCTTCTATAAAATCTTTCGTTATTATTTTCTATCGTCTTGTCTTTTCATTTATTTTTGGTTAACCTTATTCAATGCATAATTCAATATTATGCTAATTTTTAGCAAAAAACCTTGTCATTATGAACTTAAAATGAACAAGAGAAAACTCATTAGCTAGTGTTATTATTGAAATTTAAAACAACGTCGGACTGAAAGTTTTATCCAATAATAACTTCATGCATAGGAATTATAAAAATATTTGAAACTTTTATTTCGCAAAGTATAAACACAATTATAAAATGTAACTTTTTCATGCGTATTCTACAAATAATATTCATAAGCAATAGGTTTTCATGATCGTAAAAAACAGTCTCAAGATGACTAGTATTTATATTTTTTGGGACAATCATGTACCTACGTATATTAGTAAGCTGTACTGTAACTCCGTCATTTTGCGATGCGCTACACCTGGCTGAGAGCAGAATAGGATGGCGCAGGATAGTCCATGAGGGACTATCCAAAGATAACAATCCCCAAAATTTGGGAAGCCACTGGAGAGAAAGGGAGTAGGTATAAGATGTCGTTAACAGTCTGAGAGGTAGAGCGTGTAATATTCTTACTGAAAATTTTGGAATGTAATCTGAGGTAATAACAAGAATGAATGTTAATAATCTACGGCGGTTTGGGCGAGGAAAGAATGACCATGAAAATATACATGGCTATTAGGAATGATAGGTACTTGAAGACATAAACAGATCCTACAGAACGGACACGTGTTGAACACATTGATTAACATGAGAACATTCATGGAAGTGTATGAAACGACGGAAGCGGAAAGTGTATGCGAAAATAGGAGTAATTAGCGCTCAACCGTCTGTGCCTACCTCGTAAGGGAAGCGACTTGATTGTGATGATGGATTCATTTATATTAGAATAATTGTAGTACATTGTTTATGAAATAAATATTATAAAATTACATAAGAAATATTAAAATGTATAGTAATTAACAACCACTTAATGTAAGCTGATAGGTTTATTTTAAGCCTTACACGTTTTTACTAAAAGAAGACCCTGTAAAGTAAAATAATAACACAAATATTAAGTTATATACCTAGCTATATAATATTATACATTGGTTTCACTCAGACGTCTACCGCAGCTGAAGTACATTTTCTAGTGTATAAATAGTTCTATATTATAGTGTGTTCGTATACAGAATTGATAGAGAAATTGCATTATAGCCTGAACCTAGCACTACTTAGTATGTACCGACAACTTTGCTATCTACATACTGTGAAAACACTTAACGGTACCTACTTACTACTTGTACATTCAGTATTTGTGCATACTGTACACAATAATGTATTTTCTCTGAAACATAATGTTTTATTGGATATCTATTTGTCTGTCGATACGTTCTCTGTCTCAAATCATTTAAGCAATCTATTGCGTCTGCTTTGAGAAATTCTTGGCATTGCATTACTGCACAATGTATTGTAAAATTAAATTTATGGCAATGTTCTCCTTATTGTCATTAAGATCTTTAATTTTCAACTGATTATTGTGAGATTGGTATCATAGTTTTTACAAACCACAGATTAGGTTATTATTATTCCTAGCCACAATATCTCTCCATTTCTGATGAATAGATTTCCCGATCTTTTTTTGAAGTTTCTTTATGTTCATATTTCTCCATGGTCTTCCGACGATCTTAACGTTTATCAAACTCGCTTCAAATTATATATTCATTGCCATTTTTGCTTGAGGCCATCAAGTTATACGTTGAAGTAAAGTGAAATTTCTGCATAAGTTTTAGAATAGAATAGAATAGAATAGAATAGAATTTTATTCAATAAAATATAGTTTACAATTATATAGTAAATGACACAAGATTGTTTTCAAAATAACATAACACATTAATATCTAGTTCCCCATTCAGCACATGCACATGTTTTACATCTTAAATACGACGATGAGTTTCACAACCAATATTTAATATTTTAATTATTTGTTAGTATGGAAAGGATGGCATGAATGTTTATTACATGAAGCTAGTTTGCTGGCTACCCCACTTGTGGGATATGCCACGATAATGTTGTAGTAATTAAGGTAAACATTTATCGGCACGGAAAAATAGCTTGCATATTTATTATATGATGTTGATTGGCTGGTTACCCCATTTGTGAGGGTTGTAAATATAAACTTCTTCACCAGTAGTAATTCAGTCCTAAAAACATGTAAAAAAATTTAAAGTCATTTGACTTGAAATTTTTATGTAAATGAAAAACTCGGGTAATGCGGGAATATACAAAAGTTCGTGCCATACAATATTAAACGTACGCCCGATTCGTGTAGTGTTAAAACATACACTTGTTTTTAATAGAATTATATGCAGATTTCCATATGTCGTAGCGATAAAGTGATTATCTTCACGGTTTCATAACATTTTCATAATATGTGACATGTTTTGCTCATGCAGAACACCAACGTAACCAACTTAAAATATAAAATGTGCCTAATTGATTTATCCCAAGAGGATTAGTTGAATTGGTGAAGGTATTATTTATTTTATTATTTAAATTACAGAGTTAGCACAATATGTTATTGTTTGCGCATATTGTGTAAATAAATGTCCCAAAAACGATTTAATGTCACTGGACTTTTTATAATTTGGCATTGAATATTAAACTCGTATTGTTTGCACAAAATTAAATGTCATATTTTCAACAACATAGCAACATCAAAAGCATGTTAGTATTTAAAAGTAAGTTAATAAAATGGACTTTAAAAATTGTTTTTCTATTCTTTTCTATGGTCAACGACCGTCTACCTGTTAACGACTGATGGGGATTGTTCTTATTAATTTGATAATTTAAAATTGCTCACCAAATTTTGAAGTTTGACGTGTAAGTTAAAGACCCAACATTAGAATTTTATAATTTCAAACTACCTGATTATTTCACGGCTTATCCCTCGAGTATGGCATGTCGTTCTCTTTGTGCCACATAAAATTAGACTTTCAGGATGGTTGACATACCTACCTGCCTCATCGCTGAATTGCAGATATTTCTTTGATTACTCAAGTCGACAGAGATAGTGATATTTAAATGTTATTTCTTAATTAATGTTTATTTTTTATGTGTATGTTTACAATCAATTTTTTAACACAGTTTAATAAAGTCAATCATGATATTATTTTATTTAATATTAATTTCCATCATTGTTTTTAGATTTATTGGAATTCAATATTTATTGCGATTATTTGATCGAAATGTCAAAATGTTGTAAATCCGGCAAAGCTTTCCAAAGTCAAGGAATGTTAAGCCGGATGAATATAATTTATAACTGATATTACAGGTTTAAAAAATGTATCTATAAATAAAATTTCTAAAGTTGATTTGACTGACAAGGGGAGAGAAATCACGACCTTTATCCTTTAGATGGAGATAAATCACCAATTTATTATTTTTTTCTGACGTGAACGTCCAAGCTGGTTCAATTTCCGGTAAAGCTGAAACGTTATTAAGAATTTCAGGCTGCTTTGACCGGTTCCCAATTTCATGGTTCACTTAACGAAGGGTCTTGTGAAATTTTATTCAATAAGACAGTAAATACTTTTCAGTTGTTAGGGCATTGTCAATAAATAGCTGACAGGTAACGAACAGCCTATAAACATTTTAACGGAACTTCTTATGGGTTATATTTTCTATTTATATCTTTTATTCATATCCAAATACATTAGACTTATGTTTTCTTCGTAGAAATATTATTTTCCGGTTGCTGAATAATATTTTTAATAGCCATCAATCCATAGAACTAGAAAGAAAAAATAAAGTACCTACAGAATATATCTTATTTACGAATGTACTTATTCTTTTTGCTTGATGGGTCAGTTGGAAAATATCGCGCTTCTGCGATAACCTCGTCTATTGTACAAAATGATCTGTTCCATATTATGTTTTGTTTTATTGTTTATTTTGTTATGAATTAAAGATTTGTTATTATTACAATGTAAGAGTATACTCCGAAAAATGTAACTCACTCTGTACTTAATAATGTCTTTCATTGAATTCCATGATCAGTAAAATATCAGTTGCACTGTTTTTTTTTTCTTTTGCGAATTTGAAAGAGCGATTAATTAACTTTAATTATTTATATTGTTTTTTAAAGGAGTAGAAATTAAAATTCTATTTAAATGTAAATTAAATATCCTATCTCAAAAAACCTTAATTTTTTTTTAAAGATATATTTGGGTTTGTTTTAAACCCAAATACAACCTTATACACCTTTCACACTAAGCTAAAAGCTTGTGCCGTGAAAGGAGAGTTTGCCGGCACCTGGGATCGAACCACGGACCCCATGTTCTGAAGGCCGAGACTCTACCTCCAGGCTACCGACGAACTCAGTCTTATTTTTATTTTTTAATATTATTTTATAACTTCCGTGGAGTCTCCATATTAGTACAATATGTCTTAATTTTTTTAATATGGTGTTTAAAAAAATCAAGTATTCGATCTTCTTCTTCTTATGGGTCATATTCGTATCTCAAGGTCCCGCAGCCATGAGATCGCGTCGTCCGACCCTAAACTAAGTGCTTGCAACCCGCCATCGTATGAATATCGGGGAGATATGTTCACCACGTGGTCTGTTGTTTGGTCAGCACCACACACACATAACGGAGAGTCTGCGAGTCCCCATTGATGTAGGTGTAACGCTGTGCATCCGACACCACTCCTTAGTTTGTTCAGCGTGCACCAGAGTTTTCTGGGCAAAGTAGAGCCTGGAAGCTATACAGTTGGATCTGCAACCAGGTTATGGGTTTTCACCCTTGTCGTTGATAAGTATTCGATAAACATCACGTAAAATATTAAAGTTGAATTCAGCAATAATATACGCCAATCATCTCGATTGTCTTATTTTTTGTTTTACGAATATAAGAACACATATTATATTTATTGCATACAAAAATTATCAACTATGCACTCCACTTTTGATATTCGATGATTTTGACATCATCAATGAACCCAGGAGCATCTTCAAACCCAAAACATTGACCCCATTTGTGAAACACTGGCATGGTAATACAAATTGATAAATATACTTTTGTGTAAATAAACCCCTATGTACAATTCTTATCATTACTGTATCCATATATTCTACATAATGTACCTAATAATATTTGTATGTTGGTTGTCAGTCTTATGACCTTCATTGCGCGTTTTATGCGCCCTTGCGGTGGTTTGTACCACAAAACGGCGCTAAATAAATTGTCCAGATTATTATTATTATTATTATTATTGAAAAAGTTTTCAACGAGTAATAATTATAATTCATGGTTATCAAAACATATTTCGAAGAAATACAATCTTTCTAAAACATTTTAATGAGTGGTTTGGATAATGTTTTATGTTCATAATTTTAATAAAATTAAGGAAATAAGTCACAGCTCCAAAAGTAAAAGTAAATAGATTAATATCAATGTTCTTTAAGAATCAGAGAATCATGACGGTTTTTTAATAATATAGGAGATTAATATCTGTAAGTGATTTTAACATTTACTTTTCTTTTATTTATTTTCTATTATAGTTGAAATGTTTTTTTGCAAATCATTGTTTAAATTTTAGGAATTCATTACATTCACACTTATTTATGATAACGTTGCGCTTATGGAGTCACCTTTTTAGTTATAACATTTTACATTTTGAAAACTTCTTATACATATATTTATAAATCTACTTTTAAAGGAACACAAATTCTAATAGTTGAATACGAAGGACGAATGAGCCTCTTCTTCTTGAAAGAAGGGACAAGAAAAAGAGGACAGTTCCGTGTGAGGTGGATACACCAAACTAAATCAACAATGGTGGATCCACTACTAGGTACTTAGTAAGGATTGCAGCCTGCCGGGGGACTGGAGAACTATAATCAATCATGTTGAAGAGGCAAACATTGTAACATGTCAGTCACCATTCTCAGCATTTAGAAAGATGACGCAGAAGAATTTAAATGTAGATAATGATAGAAATTTACAAGAAGCACTGTTCAAGATAGCCTATTATTTAAACACGTTTATTATTCGGTCTTCGTGGTATAAAATAAGTTCATATAAAAACTACAACCCTAGTTTTGCAAATGATACTCAGGTCAGTACATGTTACACGATAATATTTCCAGTTGAACAACCTGCTACGACGAATAATCCCTAATTGCCATGACTTTGCTTTCGCTTGCATAAATTTGTCATTTCATTCTTATATCTCATTATCACTTTTTCTACATCGTTTTCATAAAGAGCTGAAGGATTTTTTTTAAGTGAAGACGTAATTTTTTAAATGAATTTAATAAAACGAGCCTTCGTTACATTTTTGTACCGGTCCGTAAACTCGTCCAATGTACTAAATGATTTTCATTATAGATGAAAACATGTACTCCTTTTTATCACCCCGGAATTTCTTCATCTTCCTCCTCTCACCATCCTCAAACCTTACAGACTTCTTGCAGGTGAAATTCAATTATAGTCTTACTTTGCCTGTACCAGTTCTGTCTTTATAAAATCGTTTATTTTTTTAATCTTTTGCCTCGTTCGTCGTATTTCTTTGTCTTCTGGATTGTCTTTTTCAAAGTTGAATAATTTTATTACATGATAGGTATAGTCGAATGTTTAACATTCTTGATTTCTCTCTTTATGAATTTCGTGTTATTTACTGTTATTAAGCCCTTTCTATTAACACTTTTGAATAAATAGAAATTTCTTTACAGGTTTTTTCTGAATTTCGTATTATTTCATCCCAAGTACATTATTATTTTTCTCATTTCAACTTCATAATAAATATTCACATTCTTAGAATATGTAGCTAGTGAAAGAAATATATTTGGTGTTAAGTTAAATGTAGAAAATTTCATAGTAAATCAAAGAAAGACTCATTGAATATGTCATTCCCTTTTCTTTCTGTTCGTTCACAACTAGCAGTAAATCTTATTCCCATTCTCTTATCTTCATACAACTTTGAACAATCTCGTCTAATGGTTCGTAGATAGATATATACATACATTTACAGCAAAAATCAATTTAATTTTGGGATACTTATCACAGACAATAAGACTAAATTACCACAGTTATACTATCGTGTGAAGCATTTCAAACCAAAGAATTGTATGTATCTTTCTTACATGGTGCAAATTGTAGAAAGCTTTCATTAATTTTCTAAATGTTCAATTACCGATAGATACACTACATACAAAGTTGCTTGTTTATTCAGTTTTGATGCCAAACAAAAGGCAAATAGAAATAGTTGACATCTTAATGATAGCATATTGAAAATTCAAGTGAAAGTATGTCTCCAACATTGTAAAAAAATATTGTTTTTTTCATTTGATATAAAAACTTTGATAAAAATTTCTTAAATAATTAAATAAAAAACTAAAATGCAGCTTGTTCAACTTTTTGCATTTTTAAAATAGTATACAGATTTTAAATATCATTAAATTCTTTTCCGTCTTTTTATTATTTAATTTCAACTAAATTTTATTTTTGGAAACTTCGTACAAAAGTATTTTTTTTTAACACACCTTTATTGTTATTAAAAATATTTTCATCTTGAGCGCTGTTGATTTTCGTCGTCGCGCGAATTGATTATACAAAAGAATTTTTTCATAAAATCGAATTATCAATATTTCCCCTCGTTGTCCCATCACCCACACCATTGTCACATTATCCAATGACACTGTTATGATTAATGAACGAAAGGTGGAAATTGCAGGTAGGTTACATACACCTACACACCAATATATCCACTTTTGTTACAAGTCTCGCAGGTAACATAACCAAGTACCTGTTGTGGAGGAAATTTCTATATAGGGACCAACTTAATAACACGAAAAACCAATCCTAAATAAAAATTATTTTTTCATCATCAAAACTCTCAGATGTGACCTTCCACTTGAGAATTCAGAAAGGAAAAATTGTATTTGATGTAGAGGAAATTTTTATATATGTTAGAAAATGTATTTTCGCAGAGCATATTTTTTGTGTATCTACCTATCTATATATCAGTTTTTGTGTAGGTACTGTACGTACTGTAGTCTTAAAAAGACTTTTTAATTGGTCTTCAGAAAGACCGTTCGCTTCTGCCCAACGTTTCGTGCAGGATTCAACCTGACATCAACTGGGGCGTAAAGGAGCAGTGGCAGGCTTCGCTCATTCGCTCATCGTGCCTGCTGTCTTCACGACACCCACGCCGTCGAAGTCTGCCACCGTCTCTCTACCCCCCAAAAATACATTGACAGATATATCTGTATATTATTATGATTTAATATTGAATAACTTATTCACAAAGATCTCTGGTTAGTTATGTTATATTTTTGATCAATTTGCAATGGTTTAATTCTTATATCTCTTTGTCTATGTACACTTTCATTGTATTTCCTACAAAAGAGAAACCAGCACTCTAACTGTACTTAAATAAATTAATTCTTAAAATACATTAAATACAAATATACCTACTTGATTTATTAAATATGCAATTGATTTATTACAACTATTCCAATATTCCCAGTAGTAGAGTAATCACATCGATTAAATGTCAAATGTATTGATACATCAGTAAATATTTGAGAGAATAAAATTTTATTGAGTATACCTAATGGCTTTGTGATAAAATTATTTGATTCATACTCGATACGCACGAAATAAAATATTAAATAAATTATTATTTTTATCACAAAATATTTTACATTTCATTACAGTTGGATGGATAGCAAATGATTAACAATTATTATTTTTAATATAATTTCATGCTAACATACTGTAATAATTAAATCAAATACTTTATTGTCGAATATTTTTTTTAGATATCAATGATGTTTTAATATTAAATCAAATAAACGTTAATATGTTGGTATGTTCAAGGTTTAAAATATTTTAATATTTCGTACGTGGTGAATTTTGTTTTATTTCTAATTAAAATTCATGTTTAAAAAATCAAATATATGAAGAAATTCTAATTTGAATGTACCTATACTGTTTCTTCTATCTATTATATAAAATATATTTAAAATCCTAGTCATTTCAAATCCATTTTAATACCCTTGCTACTCAACACTACTACAATAAATACTTGCAACAAATAGCAACCAATATCCAATATCTTTTTACTCTGCATAGTATGAATAGGTACTGCATATTGTCGTTCTACGATGTAATACTTCAAAGAATTCCCCGCTGCTGCTCGTCTCTCACCCCTTTGATAGATTGCATGTAGGTGGATATGAGCTGAAGTAATAATGTTATTATCGTGCATCTTGCAATAGGGGCTTATTAGATTCCAGGTGGGAAGAGTATTATAAGGTATTAAGCAATTTATACCTTTATAAGATTTACATCAAACATTATTGTGATATGAGGGAAGTGATATTTAGTTTTATTAAGGTCATGTTTTTATAATATCTAGTGAGATATTCATTGAACAGATGACAATATTTATGATAATTCTTGATAAATTTGCTTAAGCATTGTTAAACGGTCACAAAGGCATTGGTAAATAGTACAATCTTTATTGAGTTTCTCCAGAAGCTTGTGATAGTCTGTCATTGACGTTAATTGTCGATTCCATGAGTTAAGCCTGGCAACACCAAAGTGCATTGATTTTTCGTTCATAAGATGCCCGAGTAATTTATTTACATAATATAATATATTTGACTATAGTATACCTTCTATAGAAACATTGACTGAAATATATTATTATCAGGATGGAGTGAAATTTGGTTTTACATTATTCCTTAAAGTTCATACTAACAGTTACATATAATAACATTTTTTTATGAATACACTAACAAAAAGGTTCACTAAAATCACTGGAAGTATTGAAGTTACACTTGCAAATAAAGAAAGTATTTTGATCTCAATTGCACCGCATACGTAAAATTATGGTTCCGGACATGGGAACTTACAGAAAAGGATCTATGTATAATAAAACGCGATGATAATAGCTTGAAATATTGATGTTTGCAACGCAATTAGTTTAAATAGAATGGAGATGTAATTACAGGTTTTTTTTCAAGTTTACGGCTGTACGTAATTTTCATTGAATAAGAATTTATTTTATTACATAACGCTCAAACTCAAATATCACGTTATTTTTAATAATATTAAAGCTATTAACAACGGATATAAAAGTACTCAATAATTAAAATTCACCTTCTTGATAGTAATTAAAAACACAGCTTATAACAGCATGTTTACATGACAAGAGTAACGCAACAGTCTCTGACAAAATATTCATTTCAATTATTATCCTCGCATTAAGTCTGTTTGTTTTTTTTTTTTTTTTTTCATATTATGCTATATTTCTGTAAACTCTATATAATAAGCGTAAACTGTAAAATTTTGCGAAGTAAAATTAAAAAGGTATACAAACCAGAAAATATTAAAGTATTTTTTACAATAGTTTGTATCAACTTTTAAAAGAAATTATTTGTGAAAAATGTTAAGGGTACAATTCAGGAAAATGAACCATGTTCTACTGTTAATGCATGATTGAAATCAAATAAATAAAGTTCGTCGGTAGCCTGGAGGTAGAGTCTCGGCCTCATGGACAATGGGTCCGTGGTTCGATCCCAGGTGCCGGCAAACTCCCCTTTCACGACACAAGCTTTTAGCTTACTGTGAAAGGTGTATAAGGTTGTATTTGGGTTTATAACAAAACCCAGATATATCTTTTTTAAAATATTCTTAATAAATAGTAAAATTGATGAATAATTACGAAAGAAGTGTACCTAGTGCCCGGTAATGAATAGATCCTTCACCCTTTTCTGTAAGTTTTCGAGTTTTCTGTAAAAGGTAGATGTTCGCTTGACATCCCGTCTAAGAAATTTGATATATTAATTTCATACAATTCCGCTCACCCTGAATAGTTTATTATTGACACGAAAAAGTGGAATAATATGTTCATGGTTCGACCACTGACTACCCCACTTGTGAAAATTGTCGTTATGATACGAACGAAGAAGACTATTTAAAAGCCGGGTGTAAAATCTGATGAAAAATAAAAATAAAACCCACCATACGTTTTGATGAAAAATAATATTAAAATTCTCCGAACAAAAGAGCGACTTCTGGTGACATTTACTTTATGTTAATCTTGTCTTTGTAATAATTTAAACATTTTTTCATCCCTACCTCCACAAAAAGTGCCCTGTGTTACGTGTTGAGGTACAACCACGATACCTATGTAAACTAAAGCGGGGTAAAAAAGTATTACGTACAATAAGTTATTTTATTACGCACGATGAATAAGTAATTTTTATTAAAAGAAAAAAATTGCTTAAAGTTTTGAAATATTTTTCTAAAGCTATGTATTTAATATTGAATCAAAATAAACGCTTTCCAAAAAATGCTTATTTGATGGAGCTTATTATTTGAATCTGGAATTAAATGGGTACCTTGGCCAAGTTCTTCGCGGAGAACTAAAGAATACTGAAGATTTTGGAATGTCTCTTCTCCACTTTATTTTCTACACTACCACGGAATTTCACAAGTAAGACTTCTATTGAACTTACCGCATTCAATAACAAAAAATATCAACAGATTGAGCATTTGAATTATCATGAATAAATTATACATTTAGTATGGGTGCCACCGAAGAGTTTTTAGGTTAAATTTATGGATGGATGTCACTTTGAAGATGCTAACCGATATATATTTAGAGGAACGACGGCTTCTTACATCCTTTCATTCAGCATTATTATATACTGTACAGTTTATACTATTATAACTCAAAATCACTCTCAAACATCCTTTATATATGTTATTTTATTTTTTTTAACAATGTTTTATTTAATGAAATAAAACCAATAAAATAACTCGTTTTCAAAGCACAGAGTTATAAAACTTTAATATTAATAGCATTAAACATACTTATAATCATCGTTTGTATTGAGTGTACATAATGTGACCGAAGTGTGTGGTCTTAACGCTTTGGGGATTTTGGGCACTACTGCTATAGCTATACTGTGTTCTTGCCATTATACATAGTAAGCACCTTTGGGAGATGGGAATTGTAAAAAGTTGTTTTATCAATTATTATTGTTATTATTATCATCCGCAAACAAGCAACACTAAAATATCAGCTACTAATAACGATAACAGCCTGAATATAAAGCTTAGTTTATACTTACATAATATCCAATACCACGTAGAAGAAGTCGATATCACAGCTATGCTGATATGCAATGAGACGGACAAACCAGGTAAAGCAGCCAGTGACTCTTTCAGTCTACAGAACAGAGGCATGAGTCAAAACACATTTTAGCGTTACGTTTTCGTGTCGTTTGCGTTCGAATATAGACGACGTTGCGAGAAAGTTTCTATTTTCGTAGCAAAATACACAAGAACGGAACGAAAACGAAACGAAATGTAACGCTATATTGTATTTTGACTCAAGCTTCTGAGGACAGGTAACGATGCCACAGGGCGATACGTAATAATTTATCAGAAGACCATAACTCTCATTTATGAGGATAACTACAAATACATTTACTTAAAGTGCTTGCATAGCTAAAAATCGCTGAACTTACCAGAAAGTGTTTTGGCATAATTTAATATA
Organism: Athripsodes cinereus; assembly: GCA_947579605.1. Taxonomy (NCBI): domain Eukaryota; kingdom Metazoa; phylum Arthropoda; class Insecta; order Trichoptera; family Leptoceridae; genus Athripsodes; species Athripsodes cinereus. The sequence goes on from OX388309.1 coordinate 22,711,630, forward strand.
AAAAATGGTGTTGACAGAATGATGCGTCACTACAAACTTAGAAGATGCCATTTCCGACTGACAAATGACAAATAAACATCTTTCTTCCCGCGTGGAGAGCCCGGAATAGAATAGTGTTAAAAAAATGACATTTAATTGTTTTAATTTAGCGATAATATATGACACTCGTTCAGAATATCATACTTTATTATGATTTAAAAACGTCCATGAGCCAATCAATAGATGAATTGTTGACCAAAAAGTATCTGGTCAAAAGATTGTTTTGTTTTGTGACCAATATAACTATTTACAGATATAAACGGAGCTTATAACATTGGGTGGTATGTATGTGACTTTGTATTATGTACTTACTATAAACAATGTAATCATCAACCCTTTCAAAATATTCCCCCGGCACTTAATGGGAAAGGAGCCACGTCTTTTATTGTCTTTGTAACATTGTCGTCTACAATGTTTTGTCGAATGAAAAGTAGCCGAATGAAAAATCGGAAATGATTTTTTATTATTTCATACAAAGTACCTAGTCGATAGAAGGACCATAGAATATAAGATATCTAATCTGAAATTAAGGATACGAATTTCATTTACACTCATTTTCATAAATAAGATCAAATTATTACGAATCTTGATGCATGTTCATTTTGGTTTCAGATTAAAAAGAATTTCAAAATAGTCCGTCAGTACATCATTTATTAGAATTTAAAAAAACCAAAAATATTTCAGCTTTTTGTTTTAATATAATTTTTAAATGTCGTTTGTAGATACAAACATGACAACAATTTAATAAATTAAACTATACATATGTACTCAATAATTTTCAATTGGTTGGCGGTATATTTTTTCGGTACTTTTTCCTTCGTTTTATAATTTTTTATCTAGTCTACAAACGACTCTTATTATTTTAATGTTTCAAATAACACGGTTTTCCTTTTAGGTTAGTAGGTTACACCAAGATTTTTTGATAACAAAGAGGTAGGTAATTGCTTTGATTGGTATCAGTGTAAGGGGAGGAGATACTTCATTTTAACATAAATGTTCAATTGTATTGATTATCTAAGTACTTGATACGTATGTACTTGTATAAATTTATTACATTTTTATCTATTTTTGTTAAAATAGCAATATATCTATCTGATATGCTCAATTAGTGGTATCGATTGAAAGATTTTGTAACTACAATATTTATATAATCGAAAATACCTAGACTGACGAAAGGCCACTTAGCAAAAGGCGTCCCTCTCTAATACAAGTCACATTGTAGAAAAAACATTTAAATTCTATTTCATCAAAAATATCTGCATTTATAACAAATCAACCGAAGTAATAAAAATCAGAGTTTTTATTTCTTATAAGAAACCTGTGCGTAAATTCTATGTCTAATTACCTGTTCTAAACTGATAAAGTAACTTAAACAAGAAGTGTTTGTTCGAGTAAAATGTATACATAGTATATTAGTTAAAATATACAACAGTGGGTAGGTATATTATACTTACAAAATATCAGTATCATGTGATGTTTTCCCACCTTGAATAATATCATATCAGATACAGAAAAGGGCTTCTGCAGGAACTTTTTTGCGGTAAGCAGTTTCAAACATAAAGCTTTCAAAAAGTTAACAACGTTTCCCCCCTTTTCAAAGTAGTAACGTATTTTAAACTTGCCAAATCAACAAAAGTTTTCGAAAACTACCTTCATTTATAACAAAAATATTTACCCTACTAACGTTTGTTGAAGTACTTAGGTACTGCAATTCTCCTTGAAATGCTTTCCTGTAAAATCTTTTAGACGGATATTAAGTTCTAGTCAGTTTTAGGAGACTTTCTGAAAGCGTCTAAGTAGAGAGTACAATTAATTCCTTACTTATTGACTTCAGCTCTCTCTTCGGTAGGTTTTAAAACTAATGGGAAAATTCCGACACCTGTGTCACAAAAATTACCAAAAAAAAACACACATTTGAAAATTAACAAACTTGAGTCCTATATTTCCAAAAGCCTAGTTGTTGAAGCAGAACTTGTTTTGATATCTTCCAGAATGTTGGTGGATGCTTTTGCTGAGCGTAAAGGTCTACTTGCAGGTATTTTGAAATCGCAGAGCTCAAAACGTGACTGCTGTGTCATATTATTCAAGGTGTGCTGATAAAGTATTCTTTTAATATTTTTTTGAAATAAATATTACACTTAGTGAGCAAAATATAGTTTGTCAGCAAAACTGAATATCAATGATATTTGCCACTACACATTTTTTATAAAAATAATCTATAAAAATATTTTTATCCTTATTTTTTCATCAAAATGTTCACATAAAACTTTTCAAAAAGCATTTGACCATAAACATCGTGATTGGCATCATTCCATATAACGGTCTTGTTAATTTATCCCTTGTCTACCATTATCCCAATACATTCAATACACAAAAAGTTAGGTAGTATAAAACAATGTTGTTCATTATTTTACAAGCCGAATTTCCATATGAAATAAATTTATAAGTTGACCACTGAGCGATACTTAATCAAATGATTAATCATCCGAGTTACTTTTTTCTCGATATATGACAAATTTAACTTATCTCATGTCATAGCATGGCTTAAAATAATTAAAAGCGCAACACAGTAATTATAATATAATATCTTTAATATCTCCGTGTTGGTTCGCAAATAAAATTAGATTCCTTTTTTTTAATACCCATAAATCTAATAAATTGATTATTATTTAAGTAATTAGATATTGAACAATGTTAGTATTTTTATATTTATATTGGCAAAGCAGTATAATGTTTGTCAGAAGATTTTGTTTATTCTTCATTAATTTTCACTAAACATATCTAAAGGTAAAAATAGATTTTTACAATGGTGATTACACTAATAAGTTTAGGAGAATAAAATTTCAAGCCATACTTGGACTTTTTTACAATTAACGATAATATATATTTCATTAGATAATATGTAAGCATTCCTTCTTTTCAGAAACATTTCAAGGATCTATCATGATACTGGCCTAAGGAATCCGAAGATTTTCCAGTTATCACTCACCCATAGCAAGGTAAGATATTGTTTTCTGAAGTTTATAATTACAATGTTTCGATTACATAATTATTTAATAAAAATAACACAACTCTTGAAAAGAAGAGATCCCGCTCTTACCCCTGGATGTTTTAAAAACACCAACTCCCACGTCATCCATTCAGTCCAGAGCAAAGTTAATTTTTTTATCCAAGAGTGGGCTTGAAGTTGACCTTATGAGCCTCCCTCTGCAAAAGCCCTCTCAAAAATTAATACCCCTTTGTAACCTTGGTATAAAATCTCACGCCGAGGATGACACATATACACAAGATATATTATAATTTAACGATCTTATTAACAGTAATTTAGGACGAAATCCACCTACTAAATAATATGTCTACTGATCAAAGACGACTGAATTTCTGATAGCCTAATTTTTGGATATGACAAATAGATATCTATCGCCGTTTGTTGGAATAAAAAAAATTAAACCGGTCAAAGTAAATAACTAATATACCAACAATACAATTATCAATACAAGAATATTCTATTTGATTTTTCCGTGCTGAAAAATGTATCTTTGCTTGTACCTACATAGTGCCCAAAAAAGTATACTATTATGTATGTATAAAATACTTTACACCCGTTTGTATTGAATATTATATGTACAATATGTAAGATGAAAGTATATACAGAATTCTGATTGTTCCCTTAAAAACGACAAAGCCTGCATCAATACATAAGTGGATTCCATGTTGAAAGGTTTTTTAAAATAGACCTTTACAAAAATCCCTAGAATAATAGCCACTCCATCCTACACATATTGAAAGTTTTAAGAAACACTTTTAGAAAGAATGAAAAGGATGTGGTTTCTTTTATATTTCTTCCCGCAGAATTCCCTATAACCCGACTTTTTTATAGTACTTACGTTGACCTGATATCATCTCACTTAAAAAATTTAAAATAAAAAATGATACTTAAATACCCCTCTTGACCCTGACAAGTTATTTCTTGGTATCAATTATTACCAAAATCTATCAATCAATATCACCACAAACATAAAAGATTTCTTTTTCAAAAAAAAAGTACTATATAGCTTATTACTCCGAATCTATTTGTTTTAAAAAGTTTACTAATATTTGAAACTATTTCATAAATAATTCACAAATTTTGGACCTTAAAAGTTCTTTTGACTCTTTTAAATTTTTTTGATGCAAATTGATTTTTGAAAAGTTAGAATATGTTGTTAAATTAGTAATATAATATTTAACCTTAAATATTACACATTTTTGTTCATTCATAATAAGAATATGTTTTAGGATTATATTAAATTAAAACACAAAATTAAGTGTAGGATCAATACGGAGAGAATTAAAAATGTTGTGTTAAATGATGGGCTCTGTAACAAAACGACTCTCTAGTTCCATGAACCAACAACTCGAGATTCTAGTATTCCAAGATGTGTCACGTTAAAGCTTTGAAGGAGTATGCCGATCTACTGAAAACTCAAAACAAATATGTGCTTCTAAGGAATTATTTAAATTTTAGATTTTTGGTTAGCTATGTAGCTATGTAATGTTAACTAAAAGGTACAATAATATGCACGATATTCAACAGGAACAAAATTTCTTACGATATATTTTTAGAGGACATACAAATTATATGCGCATTTTTACGCTTAGCAAGATTTGGGCATCTTTTCACAACGTAAACACTAGCTAAATATTTGATGAGGGTTTTCTCTTGAATATTCTTTTGCCCTTTTGTTTGCACCGTTATTCTTTCTCAAGAAAAAAATGTTTTTCTTTTAGATGTTATTTATTATTAACTTGCCATATTTCTGAGCAAAAAATTATAAATAACAATAATAATAGTAGTAGGTTTATTGAAATATTATATTTTCTTGTTTAGTTATGTAAAGTATTTATTATTTTTCGATCAAAAATGATAGCATAATGTTTTATTATCAACCATTTTGTAAAAATGCGTAGGTGATTAAAGAGAAAGTGTATTGAAAAGTAATGAAAAGAAAGATTTTTTTCGGTACTGTAAAAAAGGTACTTTGATCAGTCTTCCAATAGCTTCCTCGAAACATACATAATTCAAACACGTGTGTCATTTTATAAGACACATTCCATCAAACAATTTGTTATTATATGGGTATCATTCAATAAAAAACTGTAAAAAAATCGGTCGAATTTCTACAATATAACTCATCGTAATTTTTTCAGACAAACTATGTATTTTGGCATGTAAATTATATTGAGGCTGAGATACATATGTCATCATAAACGATCTTTAAAAGAAGGATAGAAATCGGACTAACTGCATGTGACGAACATCCATCTTATCGTCTATATTCATGACGGGTGACATACCAAAACGCTGAATTGAAGGTGTTAATTAAGAAAACATGCATAGACGATTCACACAGATCGAGCTAGTCCCAAACTAAGATATGACTCTTGTATTATGAGTACTAACACGACGACACACATATACAATGCACTTAACATATACATGTAACACCCAGACCCAGGACAATTTGAAAAAGGTCATTCTTCATTTTGCCCCGGCCAAGAATCGAACCCGATACCTCGTGACTGGCAAGACCGTTACCTCTGCACCATACCGGCCGTCTTGTTTTATAAGTAATCATTTAAGTTTTTGTATTATGCTATATTATTCTATTTACTAATAGAGTGTATGAACCTCTTTGCAATAGTATTGAATAATCAACAAAAAATAAAAACAAATATGAAAGTTGTGGATAATGAAACATCTTTCAAGGATTCCCTCTACATATACAATTGGCTTATTATTAAAATAACACTTAATTAGTTATTCTAAATAATAATATTGTAAATAAACCTTTTTCATTTGACTAAAGCAAAGCATTTTCCTTTTCGTTATTATTCCACTACTTATAATGAATATTATCTATATAAAATATAATTATATTAATACCACCGTTATATGTTATTAATTTTGGTAATTAAATAATTTTGTCGCGTGCCTTTACGAGGAATGTGTTTCCATTACGAATTATTGTGTATGATGAAAATAATAATTTTATAATATAATATTTTCAGAAACATCCACGGCTAATTTTGCAAGGACATTCGCAAATAGTGACGGGTATTTACAGCAACATGAAACATTAGTATAATTATTCATTTCGCTGTGGTATTTTTTCACTGAAAGCGTTTTTTGTTCTGTAACATAATATATTTAATTTTTATTGATAATTTCTCACAACAAATTACTTATACAAACATAGCCTCGTGCTGTAAGAGAAATTGGCGTAGGTACATGTATGAGAATGGCATGAGTGTGGAGGAAGCGAAAGATGTATGTAAAAATTGGCTTATATGACGTTCCGTTCTCTCTGCTTACTCCACTTGGGACACCGCGTGAGGGTAAAGATAAGTAATATAAAAATATTATTTGGGAAATAGTTCTGAATAAACGTTGATGAGTCATAAGTTTTCAAACACCATGATACGAAATGACTCTGATTTAATTGAAACAAATAAATCGTGTCATGTGAATAAACAATAATATTTCCGAAACGAAGATGAACAAAGTTGAAAAAATACATGTCTATAAATGGTAAATTCCTGCTCCTTTTTATTTCATTCGTCAATGATTGGGATACCAGATACAACACTTGTTGCATTTTCAAAAAAGTCTAACAAAACAGTATAGAATTACACAATATTAACCATAGGTACTACAATATTGTAGAGACTTTGGAGTCAGCTATCGGGAACAAAAATAACAGATGTGATTTTCCTAATACATACCTTTAAATTTAGCCTATATTTTTGCTTTGCAGGATATGATATCGCTAATATAAAGTAACACATGTGTTTATTAATATTAAATATGCGTGTTTTTGTTTTTTGTTACACAAACTCAAATAATAGGGCTTAAATATGGTTATTATTTTTAAATGAAATAACCAGGATTTCATTAAAATGGCGGAACGAATATTTCTTCTTATCTAGAGCAGTGTTTCCCAACCGGTGGTTCGCGAACCCCTGGGGGTTCGCTATGTCTACAAAGGGGGTTCGCGAAAATAATAGTGTAATGGCGGGATTTTAAATGGCCCAAGAAAAATAAAAGGAAAAAAAAAACATAAACACAAAAAAAGCACACCAAATGCAATGCAGATTGCACGCTGTTGTTTCGAACGTATGCATACTGCCTATATCTTATGCAGCATATAAAGAAAATTTTATTGTTTTTTTGCCTATCATTAACGACTACATAGGGGGTTCGCCAAATTCTGTTGGATATTACTTTTGGTTCGCGACGAGAAGAAGGTTGGGAAACACTGATCTAGAGGATTAGATGGAATATTAATATTTTTTTAATTAGTATTCTAAGCGTTTGAATGTAAACGACCGTAATGTTTTAAAATATTTTTAAATACAAAAACAAAAAATTAACTACGACACATTGATCAATCTTTTCAGGTAATTTTCAAAATATATTCGTAGCTCATTTTCAGGATTCTAGTACGAGCAAAGGCACTGTTTAATGACAAGTGAAAATAAAGAAGTTGTTCTTTTATCAACGTCAGTACAAATATAATAATAATAACTTATGTACTTTCGATAGCCGAACAACTCTTGTAGGGAATAAGCCTTTCTCCAAGGCTTTCAATCATAGGCAATGAATTCCCAGATGTTTTTAGTATTTTTCTCTTCCAAATCCCAGGAAACTTGAAGACTTAGAAACACCAAAAAGATTTGTTATAAATTAATATTTCATCATAAGTGAGGTGAGACCGAGGCGATTGCCATGGATTAGCTATGTCCTTATATTCGGAGAATTTAGTTCAACTTATCATTTTCTTCTTTTCGATATATTTAAAGGCAGAATGCAAAGGCTTTTTGAAAACAATAATAATTAATCAATAAATCTTAAATATCTAGTAAAAAAATAAGTGACAACTACTACTACTACTATACCATCACGGCATATCCCACAAGTGGGGTAACCAGCAGACCAGCTGCATGTAAGAAACATGCAAGCTGTCCTCTTCGTGCCAACATAAAATCAAGACATTCAGGATGGGTGGCAAACCTCATCGCTGAATTTAAGATGTAGGGGAGGCCCGGGCAAAACGCATATGTTAAGGGAGAGTGATAAAATAAAATACAAGTTCATAATCAATGTAACTCTTTTTACTTTTAATTTGTAACTTTGTTTCATAATCTTTGGAAACAGCAATAAAAAAAAATTAAACTCTAACGATTTTGCCTCTTAAATTGAGAAAAAACAAAAAGTATCTATTATCCGTTTTGCCCGACTCCTCCGGGCAAAACGGATATGCCATAAGGGCAAAAAGAATAACATAAAATAAAACAATCAGTCTTCGCATTCATCGCAGAAATAACTTCCAACACCTGCGTATGATGTACAATTTTCGTGTGCCCAATTTTGGCACTGGCTACACTGAATCCAATCTTCAACAAGCGGTTCAGTATATTTCTCGGCACACACCAAACAAAATAAATCAGCTTTAGTTTTAGCTTTGGAAGATGTCTTTGTCCTTTTAGTTTGGCTGCGACCTGGTAATTCAGTCTTCTTTATCTTATTCTTCTTAATTTTGCTGGAACTTGCTAATTCAGATATATTGGTCTTCTTTTTATTTACTTTTATATATTTAGCAGCTTGCTCAGCTTTAACTGGAGTTGATGTTAATATCTCCGATTTTTGTCTCTTATTTTTGCGATTTGTTTTGGGAGCAGCCATTGTTGGTATGGGTCTGATCTGTAATGGTGTAAGATTTGCTACAGGAGCTTGCAACGGTCCTTGTTCCAGGATTGGATCAGGTATAGGTGTTGTACATTGTTCGGGGTTTTCCTTTGCAGAAAGATCCGTCATCAAATTCTGTGTTGATACAAGGTCTGTGGGAGAGTGGGGTACAACAGATGATGCTGAGTTGCATGGAGTATCATCCAAAGAGCTTTGAGCTTCATTCAGAGGACGATCAGTCATTGTTGAAGGAGCGTAATCTTCATCTCCAAAAACGTTCGGATCGTACGGCCATATTCCTGGTTTCTTAAATCCATTTACTGCATTCTGGACTGAAGCGCTTTTGACGTATGCTCCTCCGAACAATTTAGCCATGTCATATTGGTTCACAATTCGTCCTGGGTGTGATTTTTGAAATGTATTTATCTCTTGCTCAAAATATTTTTTCAGCGGTCCATACACGGCAACATCCAGTGGTTGCATACGATCCGTGGTGTGGGGTGCAAAAGATAAAAATATAATATTATTTTTCGATGCGAATTCCAAAGCTGGATAATATTTGTGGGACTCATGATTGTCGAGCAGTAGTAGTATCTTCCTGTTTTCGTTTGGACGGACTGTATCAGCGAAAAATTTAAGCCAGTTTAAAAAAGCTTCTCCGTTTACCCAACCATTGTCACTGACTGTAGCTTGCGAGCCCGGAGGAGCGCCATCCAATAGCCTCTCTTGCATTCTTTTTCGGGCAAATATGAAAAAAGGTGGAACATACGTGCCAGCTGCATTACAGCAGCAAATAACAGTGGTAAGTTGACCTCTTTCGGCACTGCTGACTACTCCAACTTGCCTTTTACCTTTTATCGATAAAACTTTTGGCGGTCGACTCGTGCTGCTCTTAACACCTGTTTCGTCCATGTTATAAATTGTAGTCGCATCAAATTTGTATTTTTCTACTAAGTCCCAAAAATTTTTATAAAATAATTCCACCTGAGGCCTGTTGAAACCTCGAGTTCTTGCCAATGATGTCGGTTCGGGTGCTCGTAGGACAATTTCTGGGTGTCGGCGCTTAAACCCAGCAAACCAATCATCACCAGCTTTGCCATTTTTAAACGGATGAGTAATATTATTTTTTCTGGCATACTCAAACACTAGACCTAAAAATTCTGAACGAGTCAATCCAAAGAAAAGACTGTCTAATTTTTTTAAATATGCACACAGATCTTCCTCTTGTTCTGGCGTGAAAACAGGTATATATCTGCCCAATTTTTTCGAGACACTTCCTGATTTTAGGTGTCGATGTAAAGTAGTAAAAGGAATTCCTAATTCTTTTGCGGCAGAATTTATAGATTTTCCTTCTTCTTTAACCAATTTTATAGCTCGCTCTAGCGATTCTTCTGACCACGATGCTCTCGCAGTTTTTCTTTTATATTTGAATACCATCTGAAAAAGATATCCGAAATAAGTGAACATTCTTTTACCGGGCAAAACGGATAACTATTCCTTTTGCCCATATTCGTTTTGCCCACGATGCCATTATTAGGATTCAAAAATGATTCAAATGTTATTTGAAGCTTAGGAAAAAAACTATTATCACAAATTATACTTAAACAAATATGCTGTCGAACAAAAAAAATATTATAAACAAACAAAACATACATAATAAAAAAGTTGATACACATACCTTTGCAAAAATCGTAAGAAAACTGCAGAAATTCTTTTTTTTTGTCTCAACAACAAACGAGCACCTGTATTGTTTTAGTCAAACTGTCATGGCGTGGCCGAACACGTGCCGGAATCATGGCCGACAGATCAAAGCGCCATCTATTGCGATTATTTAGAAAAATCGATTATTCTTCTTACCCACATTATGCTTCTTGCCCGGGCCTCCCCTACAATGTCTTAATTTTTTCGAACACCTGCCTCTTAAAGGACACTCGAAAACTTAAGGAGAAGAGTGGGAGACCAATTCTTTACCGGGTGCTCCACGGGATAAGTGACAATGTTCTTGAAAAACGAAAGATAAATAATAAAATAAAATATTTGGAAAAAGTATTTGTTTATAATTCCAAACTAACTTTTATTGGAACAGAGAGAATGACATTCATGTTAATAACATGTTTATGAAATGGAATTGGTCCAATATGCCGTGATGATATAAAGAGTATTAAAAATGAAAATTAAAAACGATACCATGAGTCTAAATTCATCGATCCAAAAACTACAAACATATTGTTCATGTTAGTATTATGTTCTTACCGATACTCCAGTACAATAGTCGGATTGTGGTTGTGTTGTTTCTCAAGTAGGTATTATTATTTTGAAAGGAAAATTTCTTAACTTCTATTAAAACTTTTCAAAAACACATTTATTTTCATAAACTTGAAAGGTTTTACATGTAAGAGCTTTGCGTATTATACAAAACTTATACATATTTTTTTGTCTGGCGATACCACCTACCACAACCCCCTTTTATTTGATATTGTAATATTTTTTTTTAGATTCTAAAACACGAAAGGTCATCTTTGAATTTACAATGTAGAATTTTATTGATTATATCGGAATTTATTTTGTAACACTACGTTGTAAATTATATAATAGAATTAATAACACATATTGTTGTTAAGCGTTACTATTAAGTATAATTAACTTACAATCGGTTTAGCTTATCTGTACTTTTTATGTCAATAGTAACACTAAACAACTATAAATATTATTCTTTTCATTATATAATTTGTAACATAGGCACTATCACAGGATGTTTTTGTAATAATCATAGAGTCATAATTTCGGCCGGAATGGCGTGGAGGTAACGCTCTTTTTTGTGTTATTGTGTGTGTAAAGTGTCTTGTAAAGATCGTAAAGCACGAGGTCCCGGGTTCGATTCCCAGCCAGGGCAAAATGATGAATGATCTTTTTCGAACTGTCCTGGGTCTAGGTGTTACATGTATGTGTGTTTAGTGCATTGTATATATATGTATCGTCGCATTAGTACCCATAATACAAGATTCATATCTTAGTTTGGAATAGCTTAAACTGTGTGTCTATGCATGCTATGCTGTAATGATATAATTTTTGTCCGTATTTTGATAATGATAATTTTATCTTATTGATATAAAAATTTGTGAAATATTGTGATAGAGTATATACCTATTCATTTATTTGCAAAAATAATTCGTAAAATTTGTTTAATTGCTACAAGCCTACATACATAGTTTTGTCTCCTCGTTTCAAGAATTCTTATAACATACGTAGTCTCAGATATGTAAATACTTTGTGCGTATGTATTTTACTGTTATAAATTATTATGAGTACAAACTATGTACGCGTAAGTACGTATGAGCGTAAAATGAGTGTGTACTTATCGTTACAGTATGGTGCTCAAAGCGTAACCGAATAAATTACCAAGTGTTTATAACTTGTTTACACAAAATTACCTCTCACTCTTGACATTATTTAAGCAGAGCAATGGATGCTTATACTTTTTTATTTCCCGACATCGAAACGTTTAAAAGTAATTTATGGTGGAAAAATCGACCCCGCATTTTCGTTCGAATCCTGTATACGACGATGGTGGTGATTACGTTGAATTATGGACCGCGCGTCGACTTTTCAATGGAAATATCACAAAATGATATGTAAAGGTGGCGAGAAAGTCGTGTAGGCTTTTAACGATAAAAAATAGTATCGTAAACGACATTTGATTTATGTCCGTAAAGTATAAATAATTTGATATCGATCATGCGATAAATTTTAAATTATACTATTCCACGCTTTCAACCGAATTTATGAAATAAATTACATTTAAGTACACCGATCCCTTTGCGCTTGTTATTATATTTATGACGAATATTAAGGGTCAAACACAAATCTGAAACAGCTAGTGAAAGGTTGTCAAGAAGTACGTCATGTTTAAGTACTGACCCAGTAAGGTGATATGTATAATCGATCGGATGTTTTTTTATTCTTTGTTATATTTAAGATGATTTGTTACCCCCTATCATGACATTGAGAAGATTTTTATTCTTACAGATTGATTATTTTTTTTCAATTTATTTCACCAACATTTTTTTATAAACTTCTTTCATTTAAGTGATATCGCCATTTTTTCTCGACAGTATCTGTCATCGACCCTAATTTAGTTATAGATCCTTTCGAATCCCGGTTTTCAGTAAAATTCTCAAAGCTGCTTTTTGGGTGAAAAATCAGTGAATAAGATTACAGCATGTATTTAAATTCTCAATTTAGGTACAAAGTTACAAGCATGTTTAAATTTTAAAAACATTTTCTTTACACAATCAATGTTGAATACATATAAAATAAAAATAGCACACCATTACTGAAAGCAAACAGTTAAATCTCTTAAAAATGTGATATAAACTAATACTATTATTCATTCACAAAATATTTAGTTAAAATAAGATAATATTATTTTATTTAATGTAGGTACAACATAAACGAATGGAAAACTTACATTTATTTTGTTTTTGATATATGATAGCTATAAATTATAACTTTTTTCGTATTTACAAAAAGTAAACTTTGATGCGAAACATCCATACCCATCACTATTAATCACGATTTTGTTCAAAACCTTCCAAAATATTTTTAACATAAAATATTGTACTCTGTCACCTGTACATAAAAACATATTTTTCATTGTATTCCAAACTTTTGTTAAACAGTTTTAAAACATAAGAAGGTACATTACGTAATTTGCATAAAATACTCAAAAATAAAGTTTACAGCTTCTCGTTTTACAACACATTCTCACATATTTCATTACATAGTAAACCTTTTATATATATTGCACGATATAAAATAGAGTTTGTGTACTTTTCTCTAATACTTTTTTTTGAGGTCGGCCAGCAATCGAGTCAAGTGCCGTCGTAAAAAGAAACACATAAAAGGTCTGTAATATAAACATTGTGCGGATATGATATTGTGCTTTTCCATCAAATAGCTGAAACTGATGTTGTTTCATAGCAAATTTAATATCTATTTTGCACGTACATACCCCTTCTATTATTATAAGAAACAATAAAAATCATAGATGAGCGAAGACCTAGAAGGAAATGTAATGCAAAGCACATCAAAAATATTATCATAAAATTTTACTATTTTTGTTTTAATTGTACGCATGTAATTGAAATTTATTATTTTATTTTATTAACTTCTTTCAAGAGACTAACAGTCAGCACAATAAATATTACAAAAATTAACATAACATACTATGCAGACCACAAGAGTGCCCCTATACTACTATGTTATAATTGTCTTTACAAGTAATCTGCATGTATTTATTAATAACCATTTATACGCATATAAGTATTTGTTTAGAGTTTTATTGTATAATATGTATTTGTGTAAAATGATGGCCAATAAAGTTTTATTTATTTATTTACATATATGTATTTCATAACAGAGCGAAAAAATGTTTTACATCAGTTACAGAAATTTACAGAAATGATGTGAGTTTATACCCATATTCTCGCTTGATAAATAATACATAAATTACATTACAGTGGTATGAATAAAATGTGCAAATATCTTTCAGATTACAAGTAAGCATTTAGATTAAGAATAAAGATACACTATTGAATCAAAATGAATTATAAAACATGTGTATGTAGCTAGGTATGTATAATTTAAATATTTGATCTAATCTTATTTTCTTTCTATAACATGCAAGTCTATAACGACACGTCTACTCTAATGTATGACTTTCAGTGATGTAAATTCAACGTTTATTACTATTATTATTATTATCATCGTTCTATGGGTTTATGCGAAATACAGTCATTGTCGTGTACGTTTTATACGACAGACATGTTACGTGAGGGAACAACTGAAAGGTGTATCAGCATAATGCTTACAGCATTACGACTTCTTTCATAATATTATATATACGTATTTATATACATATATACATGGGAACGAATTACGACAATCGAATGATAAATGAAATGACAAATGAGAAAATATTGCGAAGTTGGCGAATAATAGGTATGGCTTTATACATTATATTTGTTGCTTTAAGGAGTAGTAATTTTACATACATACCTGTCCAAATTTAATTGGAGACTTATTTCCGCTAGTTAATTCTTCCAGACACCCTTGTTTATTGCTGCTATTAATCCCAGGCCACTCCAATCCATGCCTCTCAACTAACATATTGTTTGATATTTGTGTTTTTCAGTTTCTTCCTGGGTGGGTGTAATGTCTTCATTTTATTTATCTGCTACGCTGGTTTTCCCACTTGTAATATAATAATGTACCTTGATGATAAAGAAACATAGATATAGATGGTATAGATTTTTTATGTTTTTTTAGAAACGGTTTCAAACGTTCATGAATGTTGAAGAAAATTAATAATATTCAAATTACTAACAAACTAGCATAGTTATTTCGCATAAATGTATTCACTTGTTTCTGCGTAGTGCAACATTGAATTTAAACTGATTTGTAGAACGTTGCTGCACTACTACTAGATGCTCGTTAGAAATATAATTTAAACACGTTCTGAATTCGGAATTCAGTTTTTGAATTCGTTGCTTACCTATGGTTAGTTATTATATTATATTATATTATGTAGAGACATAATATTAGCATAGGTTTCTGGGTTAGCTTTAGTTATGTGTCGTCATCATACCTACTTGCAGTGGGCTTAATGTAATTCTGTGTTTACTTTAGCTGATTTCACATAGATGGCGGTCGTGTACACAATAACTTAAATGTGAAATAATAAACTAAAAAGTGTACGTAGTCTACAGTTGTCATTCGCGCTGTTTTATCCAGGCGTCTTGAAATGTCTGCTACCTGATGATGGCAATAAAGAAAGAAAAAACACGATAGAGAAAGAAATTTTACATCTTGAATTCGACTTTGAAGTAAGTAGGTATGCCACCCATCCCGAATGTTTTATTTTTTTGTTGGCACATAGACAAACAACTTTTTTCGACGTCGTCGTAATCAGCATTTTTATTACATGTGGCTGATCTGCTGACTACTGTAGTAGTGGTTATGACAAAAATTCAATTTCTTCCAGCTTTACATTTTTCAAGCTTCTTGTCATACAACTAATGGGATCTTCGATCACAATCTGGTCACCCTAATGGACGTGTATAGTTTTTGAATGTATGAGCTTCCATAGTTTGTGTGTGTATGTAGTGTGGTACTCTCACTCTCTACTACACAGGTGAGTATTTGGTATATCTGTTTGTTTGTTTATTTACGTGACAGTTCATTCCTGTCTAGCATTATCTCATCACAGATTGTCAAATATTTTATTATGAAATACGTTACAGGTTTCGACATTTTACATGTATAAATATGTATATTATTCTGTTCGGGAAATAATTATAAAGAAAAATATTTAACCTTTCAATAAAATTTCAGATAACAATTGTCATTAGTGCTATTTTTATAATATATTGTTAGCAAATATGAGTACTTATATCCTATACCATGAAGCACTCGGCAGAGATTTGGTCTCCCACTCTTTTACATAAGCTTTCGACTATCCTGTAACAGAAAGATCTTGGAAAAAATAAAGAAATTAAGTGATGAGGTTTATCACTCTTCCTGAATAGTTTGCATTTGTTGTTTTTAACGTGCGGTCGGTCTGCTGACAACTCTTCTTGTGGAATTCCTTTTTACTTGTAGGATAGATTTTTTTAATTTTACCTACAATTTCTCATAAAATATGCATTCTAACTATTTTCTCAATTTGTAAAGTTTGTCCCATTCTTTTCAATTTTTGTTTTATAGAATCAAATGAGGTCGCATTTATAAAGAACTAAAAATATTATTGGCAGATATTTTATTTTACTTAACATTTTCTATTTACACCTAAATGACGGTACACTTAAATATTTTATCATGTAGTGAAGTGTAGATTATGTAGTGAAGTGTAGATTATGTAGTGAAGGTACACTAATTTTAAATTACGAAACATAGTTTTAGATGCATCGATACCACGAACTACATGTAGAGTACCTGAAGATATACTCTCAGGTGGTATATTCTCTTTGTATTGTCAGGTACCTACCTATCTACGTTCCGTGACACTCTACGTTAGCTCTCGTAGTAGTACTAGTAGTAGCCCTCTACGTTAAATCGTCTGTAAGGACATTGCACCAACACCTACGTTACGGAACGTTCACACGATGGAAATAACATATGAACATTGTCATGGATCTCTTTAGAGTATTATTATTATTTTTCGAGATAAATGTATTCTTATTGGATTCTTTTTTCAAATAATGCAATATTATACGTACATCAAACAAATATTATTTTCGATGTGTTTCATATACCTCCACACAGATGGCGGTAGTCCGCCCATCTCAAGTTATATCACAAAACGTGATTTTCTTAACATAACGTGTAACGTAAGGAGTGGGTTGTATGTTTATATTAAAATTTCTAGATAAATCTAAAAAATCCAACAAATATAAGGTGACTTGAATTGGATTGATGTTGTGAATCATAATATATTCTAATAACGGACACTAATTCTAAAATGTCTACATAATTCCAATAATCAAAAATATAAGTACTTAGTAATAAGGTAATTGTTGAATATTTTATAAGTTGTGTAGGTATAAATATTTCGAATGTAAAATAATATAAGTGAGTCAATATCATTATCAATCTATTCCATTATGGGATGTATCACTTGTGGATACTCGTCAGACTACATAAGTGCGTGTAATTTACATTCTTCATCCTCCCTGTGCCAATGAACAAGTAAGTCGTTCGGGATGGATTACATACTTCATCGCTAAATTGAACATTTTTGTCTTTTTCGTGATTTTTTACGCATAACTGCCTTTTTCAGGAATCTCAAAAAAATAGAAAAAATGAGAAACTTTACCGGAGATTCCTAGTGTATAAATAAGCAAGTCATGAATTTAAATTAAGATTCATTAATTAACCTACGAATATTTGATAAAAAAAAAACTTATGTAGCAAAAAACTCTTGTTTATATAAATTATGTAGGTACAAAAACATGCATAGCTTAACAAATAGATCTTGCTTTCGTGAGCGCAACGTACACGTAGTCACTAATAATATCATACTCACCTTTGTGCAGTCTTCGCGGTATAATACATTAAGCCAACAACACAACGGTTAATAATAATATGTAATTCGTAATATTATCATTATTATTCTTGACAAGGTGACATTAACGTGTGTTCACCAGAATACTACACGTAGTGTACACATGCCTTACTCACACATGTTCACTTTTACCAGCGCACCTTTATTTATTGAAAAATATGTATATCCAATTACTTACATTTGTATTGAAATAATCAAAATACACCGTAGTCTTGATATTGGTTTGAAATCAGGTATTGCTATTTTTAAATGTTCCTTTTTTACATTAAAATTTTTTGTACATAACGAAAGTATTTTTTTTTTCATTTTCGTTGAAGTACCTATATCTATTTCTATATTAAAATGTTACTTCTTTTACATTAAGGTATTTTTTGTCATTAAAGTGTTAGACTAAGTTTACCTATCGTTTTTTTATGTACCGAGGAATAAAAATGTCGTGAAAATAGACAAAATGTAATTTTATCATTCTTACTAACTAACACGTGTAGAGAAACTTGTGAAACTACCACAAAAAAACTAATTATTAAGTGTTTTTGGATATGTAACAGAGTTTCGTAGAAAAGAGGCTCGTTTTATCCATATTATATTTTGTGACAGATTAATTCACATTAAAATTGTTAGGAATATGAATTTTTGAATGTTTGCAACATTGCGGAAAGGAAGTGTGGAGAATAAAATTTTGTTCACCCACAAGTCGCCTATGAAATTTGCAACAATGTCATTCTTCAGCGGAATTAGATAGAGAAACGCACGTACCTTCGTATTCTCTCACGACAACTCGACATGTAAAAATCAAATTAGTTTTGTGTAATATATAAGAAAAGTTTATGTTAATTCATAATGAATGTTAAAGATATTCATTCGATTTTTATATATAAATAATAACAGTGAATTAGTGATTAATCCGCCATTAAGGTAGGTAAAACGTTGTCGAATTATTTAATTAGTCAAATGTATAATTGAATGATGAATGGGATATTCTTTTAATTCTGAATTTCTATTTTAATCAGATGCGGTCCTAGCTACGAGTTCCTAGTCACGAGTTCCTAGCTACGAGTTCCTAGTTCCGAGCTCATAATTCCGAGTTCCTAGTTCCGAGTTCTTATTTCATAGTTTCTGGTTTCCACTTAGAATAAAATTCTAAGTCGGATACAAGATATGGACTCGTGATAAATTGTGGAATCACATTAATTACATATGTATTGAACTGCATGAAGCTGTACTATGTTGGAAGAAATGTTGAGATCGATACTGTTTATTCTGTGTGGATGAAGAAGTCTTGAGTTGTGTCTGGGAGGAGTAAGAGAGACTACAATTAAAGATAAACATGGGATGGATGTCTGGAAGGGGTACCCACAGAAGGAATTTGATCAGGTCGTAATGTAGATTTTAAAGTTTTTAATTATGTTGTATTCATACCATGTTCCAATGTAGTTGGGTAATTTTAATTTATTCATACATTTTTTTTGTATGTGATGCACAACTGATTTGTCTCTTAATTATATATATATATATATATCTTATATTTAATTATCAATAAATTGTATTAAAAATATTCATAATATAAAGTCCAGAATAGTCCATATAGAATGTTTCGTAGAATATAATAATTGCAATTTTTATGAAGGAATTTCAACCCATGCTCTGGGATAAATATGTAAACTAAGATTCTGTATGGAAGATTCTTACTAATTTTATTTAATCTTTTCTCATGCTCTACCGAATAACGCCACATTAATTTGCGCCCACGTGAGGCTAATTTTGCCTTAATTGGGGGAAATTCCTTTATTTTGAGTTGTCGCATTGTAATTGCAATACCTAATTATAAGTATTAGTTTTAAGAAAATTTTAAATATTAAATTATTTGCTTCATATAATCACGTCATTAATAATTATTAAAAGAATTAAAATTGAAGCTATGTAAATTATTGGCAACAGTATATTTTTGCATTGCATATAATTTGTTGCAATTTTATCAGCCACATGTTGCTATAAAGAAATGTTGCAAAGATTAATTTAATGTAACCTACTTTTTTTTTAAAATAAAAAATAATACTGATGTTACAAACCTTATAATAGGTAATTTAAAGTTTATTTAGGTATTATTTACTTTCGATTATTCTTTTAAATAGTGGAATCGCCGAAAATTATTTGATAAATACAGTTGCAATTTTTGTAATATTTTAAAGAGTAATAATTCTAGCAATTTTCAAATTTTATAAACAAGAAACAAAATAAAAACATTGCCTTATATTTGATTGGTTATGAATTTGATAAAATAAAATATATTTTGTTTCATAAATTGTATTCTACTCTCCATCAGTAAATATTTGTATCATAAAAGGAAAATTATTTGTGTGCTATGTGTGATGTGTATATTAATGCCATATGAAATTATTCCAGCAAATAACAAAATAACAGAAGGATAACAAATGCAAATAACAGAAGGAAAATAAATTATAGTATTGAAGGAATTATACAGGACATTTTCGCATTTTTCATGACATTACAAAGTAAGGAATTGCAGTTCGTTAATTTTCCAAGCAATATACTCCAACGAAGGGGGTAAGTGATTTTGTGATATGTATTTTCTTTGGAATTTCAATGCCATGATTTTGCTAAAACAATGAGACATATAATTATGTAGGTACACATATTTAGTTTAATAAGATAGTCAATTACCTACTTAAAATTAATCGAAATTAAAATTTTGAATTTACAATATTAAAATATAGAATTCTGCATAAAATAATCAGATAGGTATATGGGTAGTTACATTTATATTGTATGGTCGATTGGTGTATTGAAAATTTGGTCTTTATAGGTATAAGATACCTACAACATAATGTTTTTGACGGTGCGTGTAACAAAATTATGACTTATCAATATTAGCGGCTTGTGAATTTATTATAGAACCGCATGGTACTATGTTATAGGTATAATCATATTGATGCCATGCCTATAATATTATCTGCATTTATACAGGATGGAAAGAAAGTTTTAAGAATGATTGAATGTGAATATAAATAAATGTACTAATAATTTCTTTATTAATCTTATGATAAAAATTATTTTAGGCATAATGTAAGTTGATGTTAAAATAATTAGAATAATTAATTTAATAATAATATTAGGTTAAAAAAAATCTATTTGATAGTATTCGGGTAATTTTAATAAAAAAAAAAAAATTATAAATTTATAGTTGTATTTAAGTGTTAATTAGAGAAGGTAACGATTTTTGATCGATTTTTATATTGTCAAATGACGATTTTTATTGTCAAAAAAATTTGTTATTTTGTTAAAAACAAATTAAATAAATCCAATGGAGGGAGATATATTTTTTTTAAATATTCATTGTGTATAAATTTATTTCTAAAGAAATAATGTACAAAATTAATTAGGTATTATATTTTTCGTAATTAATAAATTAGTTTTATGATAAAAATAAATTAAATTGTTAAAGTTAAAATAAAAAATAAAATCAAGAAATTTTAATTATAATTAGGTATTAGAATACATAAATAATACTGTATAATATTTGTTTTTGTTGAGCGAGTCATTATTATTTGACGGAACGATGTGACGATGAAGTGAAAAAAAAATAAAGAGTACTTTTTCATTACCCTTGCGTGTATTATTATATTAAATAACTTAAGTGAGAGATGTTGTTAGGTTGGGTTTTGCGTAATGCAGACAAATGATAAATCCTTGTTTATACTTTTTGGATGCATTTTGTTCAATGCGATCAGTCATCTTTGTTTTGTAAAGTATATTAAAATGTAGTTTGAAAAAATTCGTATGATATTCCATATTAGAAATAATTTAAAATATTGCTTAATATATCTATATTATACAATATGTCATTTCTGGAATTTGAATAATCATTTGTTTTGAATTTATATAAAATGAGTGAGAACAAATGGAAATATTATTGTTAGTTTATACTTTATGAATTAAACATTAGATGCTTACAAATTTTTTATATTTAGTACGCAATTAAACAAATGTATATAAGATACGTAGTTGACAAAGACATATTACAATTATAGAGTAAGTGTTATATGAATAGGTTTTTATTTTCTTAAATCAAAATTGATGATATTATAAAAGTTATTCAAATTGAATTTTTTTTATAGAAAAATAAATACAAAATGGCGGAACGTTCACCTTTAGATAAAAATTTGGAGGATATACATTCGTCTAATGAAAACATTAGCAATGATATTGACGTACCTTCACCACCGGTTGGTAACGTGATAAGTGTCAAAGCACACACTCGAAAATTAAAATTAGCTAGTAAGTTTATACATAAAAGAAAGGTTAAAAATAAAAATAAGTATGTTATAGTCAATAGTGTATATAGATAGAAATAAAAAAATATGTAAATGTATAAATTGTATATAAATTGCTTAATAGTACATATGAAAAAGTGTATACGAATTGAGTGCAAATCAGACATTATCTCGTACAAAGAGTTGTCATTTCGTTTAGAATGAGGATGCGCACATATAAATAATAGGATATTATAATAATGAAACAAAAATAAATTATATATAAACGAGTTTTCAACTTCTATAGTGAAATGGGAGTGTAATATTCAGTTAAAATAAAAAAAAAAAAAATAATAAAGAAATAACTTTCGTGAAAGGGTCAATGCAGAATCTATGTAGTTGAGTATTTAACTTTGGTGTCTATAGTATGAAAGTAATTTTGATTGAAAAATATGTATGATGTGTACGGCCAATATATGATGAAGAATGTATGATATATTTTTGGATGTGTATTTAATAGAGATTGTATGCCTGTAGATATAGATGCAATGGAGTGAATATGGACCTCATAATGATTGCGATTTTTTTACTAAACAAGAATTTTAATGTCTAGGTTCAAAATGGAGTCTATATCAATGGTATACTCATAAATATCTCATCACAGAGTATTATAATTTTTGCCTGACATATTCTCTTATAATATTATTTGATGAAGCGAATGACTAAGTAAAATAATAAGATTGAAGAAGGTTTTCTTAAAATAAAACAAAGTAAGCTATAAGAATATAGATAGGTATATATGTTTATAATGCTGTAGATCAAACGATCTTAAGTCTTCTCATGACAGAGAAACAATGCTACAAAGCAATTTAAAAAAAAATATAAAAATATAATAAAATATAATAATTTGTATAGATTCATGGTGATATTTGGATTTCCAAGGAAAATCAAAGATACAAATGTCATGAAAATTGTGGAATGGTTGTGAAATTGTCACACATTGTTGTTATTGTTATTATATATGCTTTTGTTTTTGAAAAGGTATTTATGATCAAACATATTAATGTTAAGTAAATATACTTTATTAAGATATAAGTTTGAATATATTAATTGTAATGTATAAATATGAGTAAATATCTTGTTAATAGATAAAATTTATGATGTCTTTATAATGCTTTTTAAGTCAAATACTTTTACATGTGGAAAGTAAATTTTTGTCTGGTTTGTAAAATATACACAATAAAGACTTCTCATAAAATGATTTTGTAAATAAAAAGGAATATTGATAGTTTAAAAAAAAAAGGAAAATTGGATTATTTAATCGTTAAAAGCTTTTATTACATATAAAAAAAAAAAAAAAATTTTAGTAATTTAATTTGGTGTTGAATATTTGATATCAGATTTAATATTGTACATTAAAATCTGCTGATGTATATATATTGTAGTTTTATCATATAATTGTACACTAAAGGAATAACGTGGGAACACACTGTTTTTTATTTTTATTAATTTTTTATATATACTCGTAGGGTGTAGAGTTTTCTATATTTGGCATTAACCCTATTGTGAAAAATAATTCTTATTTTCAGATTTTTCACAGTTAAATTAATGAAACATAGATGGCGTCCATAATTTATTTAACAGCTGAGGGCCAGTGTGTTGCCATAAATTCCTTAATTTTAATTTGTTTAGAGTTGGAACATAGTATGAATTATAATTTTATGTGAGTATTTAAAAAAAAATTATTTAATTTTTTTTTATCCGGGGAAAGGGGTATTAATGTGACAGATTAATTCACATTAAAATTGTTAGGAATATGAATTTTTGAATGTTTGCAACATTGCGGAAAGGAAGTGTGGAGAATAAAATTTTGTTCACCCACAAGTCGCCTATGAAATTTGCAACAATGTCATTCTTCAGCGGAATTAGATAGAGAAACGCACGTACCTTCGTATTCTCTCACGACAACTCGACATGTAAAAATCAAATTAGTTATGTGTAATATATAAGAAAAGTTTATGTTAATTCATAATGAATGTTAAAGATATTCATTCGATTTTTATATATAAATAATAACAGTGAATTAGTGATTAATCCGCCATTAAGGTAGGTAAAACGTTGTCGAATTATTTAATTAGTCAAATGTATAATTGGATGATGAATGGGATATTCTTTTAATTCTGAATTTCTATTTTAATCAGATGCGGTCCTAGCTACG
The DNA here is from genome assembly GCA_947579605.1 of Athripsodes cinereus. NCBI lineage: Eukaryota > Metazoa > Arthropoda > Insecta > Trichoptera > Leptoceridae > Athripsodes > Athripsodes cinereus. Next base: position 22,736,007 of record OX388309.1, read on the forward strand.
AGTTCCTAGTCACGAGTTCCTAGCTACGAGTTCCTAGTTCCGAGCTCATAATTCCGAGTTCCTAGTTACGAGTCCCTAGTTCCGAGTTCTTATTTCATAGTTTCTGGTTTCCACTTAGAATAAAATTCTAAGTCGGATACAAGATATGGACTCGTGATAAATTGTGGAATCACATTAATTACATATGTATTGAACTGCATGAAGCTGTACTATGTTGGAAGAAATGTTGAGATCGATACTGTTTATTCTGTGTGGATGAAGAAGTCTTGAGTTGTGTCTGGGAGGAGTAAGAGAGACTACAATTAAAGATAAACATGGGATGGATGTCTGGAAGGGGTACCCACAGAAGGAATTTGATCAGGTCGTAATGTAGATTTTAAAGTTTTTAATTATGTTGTATTCATACCATGTTCCAATGTAGTTGGGTAATTTTAATTTATTCATACATTTTTTTTGTATGTGATGCACAACTGATTTGTCTCTTAATTATATATATATATATATATATCTTATATTTAATTATCAATAAATTGTATTAAAAATATTCATAATATAAAGTCCAGAATAGTCCATATAGAATGTTTCGTAGAATATAATAATTGCAATTTTTATGAAGGAATTTCAACCCATGCTCTGGGATAAATATGTAAACTAAGATTCTGTATGGAAGATTCTTACTAATTTTATTTAATCTTTTCTCATGCTCTACCGAATAACGCCACAATTTGTAGATAAAACAATTTAAATAAGTATAATAAACTCACGTTCACTCAAAAACATATTTTCTTCATAAACTGTAACAATTATTATTAAAATGTGTTTGCAACGGCAAATTCTACATGTCAACGTTCAGTAAATTTAACATAGTAACATGTACACGATAATAACATGAACAGTATAATCGTTTGTAAGACAGTACCACAAATGGTTTGTAATACAGTAATGTTAAAATAATAATAATATTAACAACTTAATCTATTCATGCTGTACCTAGTCTTGTTAATTTAGTATACAGTCAAAAGATGTTAAATTATGGTTTCAGTGCGATATGTAAAATTATACTTAGTTCTTTACATAGTTTTGTAGGTATGTAAAAGTAAGTAAATTATATAAGTACCTACTAACATATATACTGTAGATGTATTTCGTAGAAAAAATAGAAATTTATCTTTCTAAACGAAATAACGAAAATAATGGTGGTTAATAAATTTATATAAATTAATTTCATCACCAACATCATTTCTGTCGATCTCTCAATTTTGAGAATTGTGACCATCATGCCTTGTTCTATGAACCATCTATCTCCACCTTGAATAATTCTCCACCATGTGCAGAGCCTCATGCAGTGAGCTCTGTGTTGTCGCTTTAATTTGGTCGCTCCATGTTCCTGAAGACATCTTGGCCTGATAAATGTATTGATAAGAAGACATTCTGTTGACGAAAGTTTGCTCAGAATGGAAAAGTATTTGTCCTCTGTGGCTGTGTTGGAAAGACGATGATTTTTAAAATGAATTATCTTATCGTGATATGCCTTAAGGAAATGCACTTTATCGCTCCCACAAAAATGGGATGTATTTTTTAGCATTCACAGCATATGCAAAAAAGATAAAATTGTTGTCCTTAAAATTCATCAACCTATAAAACCTCTTCTCTGTGTTTTATTTGTTTAATTTATTCCATTTTTATTTGTACTAAAATCTATTTAAATAAATTTTCTTTATTAATATTCTGTCAAGCATCCATTTATTCAATCAATATGCCTCAGTGAGCTTATCTAAGAAACGAAGTGTTCGTAACATACTCAAAAAATTGTTCCTTAAAGATCGTATTCTTTTGTTCCGTCCGTATGTTGTTCCGTTTCCACATTGGATACTGAATAATACCCTCTCTAAGTGTTAGAAATATAAATGTTTACGGTTGGATAAAAGCAATAACATCTCATCGATATACTACACAGTGAACCATAACTATGTAGAGATGTTGTTAAATATTGTCGAAGTAAAAACATCGAAGCAAGTCTTTATCAAAACAATACTGCATCTTCGATTTAAAAAAGGGTTTTTATACTAGTATATTTATATCGTTTGCTCCAATCTTTTTAGAGAGTTTATAAAACATGATAATTATTAACTTTTTAGTGCAATAATTTCAATTCTACCTTTACTCAAATTAACTTCTTTCATGAAAGTATAAAGGGAGGTAGTTAATTTCATAAATATTGTTCGGCAAGTATGGGTATTACACATATAAAACATTAAATTGTTGTACGATTATTACATGCAATGAATCCATTGGCTATCAATTTTGCGGAATATTCCAGGATGATAGCTATTTTATTTATTTGTTTGTTTATGCATTGAACGGCTATAAAAGCTTTTGATATGAAAAAAAGTCAATGAAATATAGAAAAGTACAGTAGATGGATTTCGGCAAGTTGTGTAAAAGCAACCGAGAGTTATTTCAATCTCCCATAGCAAAGCGAAATCGTAAAAAGAATATAGGTAAGTTTGTTGTTGGTTTCCATCCCTTTTCTGTAGCAAGTCGACGTAATTCTAGTAAGTAGTGTTATAGAGTATCAGTGAGGGTGGCAAATATTGTTTCTTTTCAAATTGACATTAATCTCCTTCGCTAAGCCGCGTAGCTGTCAAAAGAATCCACCCGTGTACAATATTTCGTAGCACATGGCGCTCTACAACAGCAAGTCGGTGTTTGTGTTTATATAACTCCCGACAATACCCGTAACGTCTACAGGGTTGAAATCTTAAAGTCCGTTTTATTCATTTGTTAATCTTTTCACTATCTTTTATACTTAACTATCTATTATAACTTTTTATTATCATAACAATTCCTAATAATGAATTGGATGTGGATTCCTGCCTTTTGAAGTTAAGCTGACAAAGGTTAAATTATTTTTTAGTTCTGGAATCAGCTACGCAACAACTCAAAACTGAATATTTGATTTGATTAAATTAAAACACTTTGATTTTCACTTAAAGTATTATATATTTTCATAAGTTTTTCGGACTACGTCCATCCTCAGTGAAAAATACTTAAAACTAAATACAATGGACAGATAATACAATAGGTATTGAATCATCGGAATATAATTGAATTCAACAATATTGAATTATATAAACATAATTCTCGATTGGTAGTCTAAAAATGTAAAATAAAACATAAAATACTTTTAATTTACCTAATATAGAATGTTCAGGATACAATAGTGAATGCTTACATTTTTCAAATTGAAATAAATATATAAGTTACATTTAAATATAAACATTCTGTTGTAATTATACGTTAAAATATTATTTTCTTGTAATATGAAATGTCTTCTTAATTATCAAAAAGATAAAGGCTTATTAATGATTGTAATATTTTGGATTGTATCATTTCCTCTCTGGATTCGGAATCCTAATACATAGATATACCAGGAAACTTTCCGAATTATTTTATTATCTTTGAATGTATCTGAAAGGTATCTCAGATCATAAGATGCAATAATGTTATGTGCAAGGAAAAGGGAATTATATTATATCAAAGAAAATGTCTTTTTGTTTACCCTTCAGATATATTAGATTTATTAGATAATGCAGACGTGCATTGAAAGCTAGACTTCAAAAAATCCCGCAACTTGAGAAAAACTCATCCATATAATGGTGTTACCAAATATATTATATACTTATTGGTTTTAGCTGCTGTACATACCTAAAATTAGATTTTTGCCTCTCTAGTGAATGAAAAACGTAAAATCTGTACGAGATTACGATTGATAAAAAAAAACGATTGTTTTTAAAACTTTTACCAATTTCTAAGTCATTGCCTTGCGATAAAATTAATAAAAAAATATATGAAAACATTAATTTAATTTTGTTTTATTTATTTATTCTTTACTGTACATTAATCACCATACGTACAATTCTATAAAAAAATTCAAATTAGATATAATCAATACATAGAGGGCGGGTCTATCGCAAAGGCACAATCTCTGTTTAGTATCAATAGTCTAAAATTATTTTCCCCGATATCGTACCTACCTACTCGTATGTTGCTGACGATAGAATATGAATTGATTTTAAATAGTAAATTCCACCAACTTTTTTATGTTTATAATCAATTTGAATATGAAAACAATGATTACTTAAACATCGATCCATTACTCTTTGCATTAACACAAAAATGTTTTTCAACAGCATGTTTTTCACTTGTTTAATACATCGTTGTACGATAAAGCGTACTTCAATGTAGAGCACTAGAATTAACGAAAATATATTTGCACATCAGTGATTGATTCGTTTTTCGGATAAATGAATATCGGATGTTTTAATTTTCAAAATAAATAATGAAAATTATAGATACGTGGATCACTATTTGATCATGTGTTTCCTGTTATGTAATAATATTTGCTGAACCATTCGGACCACAGAATAATGCGAGCGAACGTTTTTACAAACGCTTCACTTCTCACAAACAAATGCTTTATAATTTACCATGCGATTTTAAATGGAACTTAATTAAGATTTTTTTAGGCAAATATGATACTGTTTAAAGATGCTTTAGTGAAACTCATCTCCGAAGTTCTTTTTTTCTAAATTTTAATCCGTGATAAATGTTAAAAATAGAAATTTCCTATCATATTCTTTTATGAGTATTCTTCATCAAACTACTCTTGAAAAAGCTTCATATTATTTTTATCAATACAGTAGTACCAACAATACTATATCAGTTAAATTTGGTATAGTTGGGTAACATTCAACACAAAATTTTCTATGTTTGAATTTTGATTTATTCTTCTTCTCATGTTTTGAAAAAACCTTGTCTTTTTAATTAACAGCTTTCAAAATAAAATACCCCACACAAACAAAACTTCTTCAATGTTTCGTCTCTTCTATTTTCTTTTCCTGAAACATGCTCTTTCTTTATGTATCGTGTTTCATTATCTTTCTAGCTATATTTTCATCTTTACAAAACCTGCACCTTTTCACGTATACTTTAATCACGGAACAAATGATATTCTTGCTATCGTATCTTGCTATGTAAGTGACATATTATTCACAAAGATTAGCAAGGCATTGTTCTGGCTTTACACATCTAACTCAAATTTCACCCGTCAATGTTTTAGGCACATTGTTACGGTAAAACAAAAGTTACCATTCGAAAAATTTTAAATTATATCACAGAGCAAATTTTATATATGTATGTTTATAAAAAATCTACTTAAAAGTATTATTAAAATATTCAATATTCAGTTTTCAGTGCCCATCTTGCAATATTTTTTATGAGTAAATTATTGTTTGATTTAATCAAGGATAACTATTTTATTATACCAGACAAAACTAGTAAGGAAGATCTAATTGTGCACACACAACAAAGCAATGTATTTTGAAAATATAACAATGAAGAAAGGTGATTCAAGGCTTATGCAAGTTTAAAAAATGTCTTTCAAAAAATTAACATTCGTATAAAATATATTATATTCATGTGAGATTTTACCGAATCATATACGAGTATGTACATAATTCTATCACGAGACTTCTACGACATTACACGTAACCGTTTCAAAATAGAACTTTCAAAATGTTGTATTTATATTTTGATATTAATAGGTATATAACATGAATATTTATGTATTGTATTTTTATAATACATTTAAATACCTATTTAACATGACTAAAATTTTAAAATTTTACCATAAATTTGAAATATGTATGTATTTCGACATGGATAAAAGAGTACAAAGAGTATTGAATAGACACGTTTATCAAGCTTTCTTTTAATAAAACTCTGTATTTATTATTAAGTCAACAGTATCTTACTTATCTGAATATTTTTGTACAGTTTCTGCGTGGGATATCTTCATAATTACGTTATTTTATCCCTTTTCAAATAACTTCGGTGTGGTTCCTCAATTTTTATTTTTTGTGTAACACGTTAGATTATCTACAAGTTTTAGATGAACAATCTTTTTTATTAAGAAAATATTCTCATATAAATGTTAAGAAAATTACTTACGTAATTTTGATAATACCTATACATTGATGCAATGGAATTTAAAACTTTGTTTGATACGCAAAGGAACATAATATGAGAGACGTACAAAAATAAATCTTCGTGAATACAATTAATTACACTTTATTTACCCTGCAAGAAGTTTTTCAAGAAACATCCGGCAAAGAATAAGTCTTCCACTCTTTTCTCTTCGCTTATCTACTGGCTACCCCAATTTGGGATATGCCATGATGGTAAAGTAGTAGTTATAGACTTTTTATTGTATTTATGGAAAAAAAGATCTTTCTGGTTAGATAGATGTATTTCTAAAATCTTTTTTTTTGCCAAAGGATACATAAGCTTTTAATTTGATCAAATATTGCTTAATTTAACAATAAATCACCTTCTTTACAGTAAGCGTAAAAGCTTTCATGGAGCAAGAAATAAATTTTGTTCAATTTTGACATTTAAATAAATGTTTCGATATTTCACTAAATTATTTATAAGTTATTTTAAAAATTGATTTTAAAATACAAGTTTTCTTTATATTTCCAACTTTTATTTACTTAAATATAAGATATTTATGTTCAACTTATTTAAAAACACCTTTGGTTTATTTTATAATTTAAAACATCAAAAAATGTTTATTTCTTATTTAGCAATATTTTCAAAGTTTGAACAAGATAATAATATAAACATAAGCCTTTCAAGAAGAGGCTTAAAAAGAGATAATCTTTATACGCAAGAGTACTTTTTTCTTTATAGCAAATGGATTTATCTATTCTTGTTTATAAAAGAGTAAATATTAATGTTATATCTTATAATTTTATGCAGACATAAAACAACCTTTCTACTGTATTGTATTATTTAAAACATGAGTATATGTATAGTTATAAGTGTGAATATACGATGAGCCTTCAAGGTATTGTATAAAAACTTACAATTTTAAACTCAGTTCACGAGTTTGTAAAAATAACTCCATACTTTCGTCATATTTTGTATGTGAGATTATTCACCTGGCATTATATAGAATATCATTACATCTGTTAACAATATTAAATAATTTATTTAAATATCAGACACAACCAAAACAATTAAAAATGTGAATTATAATTTCTCAATATGTATAAAGCACGAACTTCCAAGAATTACAATTGTGTAAATGAACTTGATTCAAATGATGTATTTTTTGTGTTCGTTTTTGTGTATCTTAATTTGGCATTATATTATTTTCAATTTCGAAAAATTTCACGACAGAATACTTTATTTCGACTAATGCAGACACGTGTGTTAATAATATTGATCACCTTTCTTTTAAACATTGCGGAATCCAAAGGGTGTAAGTGTAAAGTATAATTTCAATCTTTACCACACTAGATATGGTAGGTATATTTACGTTCGAAATTTTGTGTACCTACGTACTCTAAAGCTCTAAACAAACTTTACATTGGATTACATTGTATACTTGAGAATTTCAAATTACATTTTTCACTCTAGTCGTATTTTTTACAACATAAAATTTTCATGATGTATTTTAAGTGTTTGATGGAAATACGCGAGTGGGTAGATAATAGTTTTTAGAGTCTTTCAGTCTGGATTTACGAAATATAACTTTAATAGCTTAAGTGTGGCAATAAAACTGTAAACTTCATTTTATTTCACATTTACTTTCTTTGAGTACATTGACATCAATCGCAAAGTTTCCTTGACTACCTTTTATCGTTGATGAAAAGAGAATCACATTTTACATACATCATGGTTGAAATTGCATATTATTATTTAGCCGAAGAATTCTTTACAATCTATTATAAATTAATATATTTAAAGAAAATAATCACTATACTAAAAAAATCTTTCATGATTTGTTAAACTTTAAATAAATTTCATATTTTAATGAGTGAATCAATCTATTTTACGGGAAATTAAATAAATAAGTAAAATTTCGGAAATGAAAAAAGACTTTTCTTTTTTGTGCTGAGATAATCATCGTTGTATTTGTGTCCTTCAAATACAACGATAATTATCTCAGCACATCTATATAAATCTATATAAATTTAACCTACTCATACTACGTTTCAAGAATAAATTAAATTTAACATTTAGTTAACATCTCTATAAATGGCTTAAAATAATTTTATCCAACCCTATACCACATTCCGTAAATAAAGAAAGCAGTAGGCTAAGCATGCTTGTAAGTATAGTCACGGCATATCCCATAAGTGGAAAAAGCAGAAGGCTAAGTGCATTTAATAAATCTACAGGTTGTCCCCTCCTTGCTAATAAAAAATAAGAGCGACGTACCTCATCGTTGAGTTGAAGTTTTTAATGAAATCTCATTCACGATGTTTTAGAGTAGGTATGTACAATTTGTAGAAATATTTTTTTAATTATATCCAAGGACGTTTGATAATATTTTGTTGGAATCTAGTATAATATCTTTCAAATTAAATTCACGGCGTAAATTAATTAAATGAGACACGACAGCTCTTGAAATATCCACTGTTAATAATTTACGCCGGAATAAAAAATAAATAGATATTATAACCGTTAAATGTAGAGTTATTTTAGTAAACTTTTGATAACTCTTTAGTAGAAGCTAGAATCGTATCCTCATTTTACATTTCCCAAGGTGGCTATATCCAGTAATTTATGTAGTACATAGATCGGTATACAGTACGGCTTCAAGCTTCTATCTGGCGGCAAAAGTAATGTTGGAAAATTTATGTTATTGCATATGTGATAGATAAACTGGGTTAATCTGGTGCATGATTTCATCGGGTATTTGTTTTACATTCGGAATCCAAGAACAAATTACGATATTCACTGTTTACTACAAAAGTTTTGAGTGCCTATTCTGTTGAAATCAGGTATTGCACACACTTTATATTTGTTTCATGCCATTATGGCATTTATTATAGTGGGGTAGCTGATTAATCACCTTCGTGTAATAAACATGTAAGTTTTCCTCTCCGTTTCAGGATAGTTTGCATACCTCATCGCTGAATAGAAGATATTAAATATTTTCCGAGGACTCCAGGGGACAACACAACATTTTATATTTAACTAGCGCACCGGCTTCGCACGGGTAGATAGGTAAAAAAATAGTCTTAGTAAGGATCCCTATTTTTTTTAAATGTCACCCGGGGATAGTGTAGCTTCCTAGCAGTAAATTTTTTTTTCAAATAGGTTCAGTAGTTTCGGTGCACAAACAATCAAATCTTTCCTCTTTATATATTAGTATAGATAATGAGTTATCTATAAAAAAATATGCATAAAATTTAGGCAATTCCATCTTATTTCATATTAGTGACGTCATATCATTTCTTTTTCAAATTTTCAATAACTTGTATATAGGGGACTGAATTCTTAAAAACTAAAGACACAAATAATTAATCTTGATAATTTTCACAGCCTTATATTACTCAATTTTTTAATATTATGAAATATATTATACTGTCCTAGGTATAGAACTTCCATATAGAATACTAATGAAATGATATAATGAGAGAGAGATGACTGCAAAAAATTTGCTGAGTTAAGGGCAAAACAATATTAAAATAAATGTGACTTATTATTTTCAACTATTTCAACAATACCACCCTATTACGCAAGATGTTTTGAGTTTGTTTATTTTATACAGTTTATTTCTCCTACTGTCTGTCAAAATTCTGAATTTACACTTATATACAAGAACATATCTTCATTATCTTCAAATCTTTCAATTTTGTAAAAATTCTTGGAACTTATGGTCGATATTTCTCATATATATTTAAGTATAAAAATTTCAACGCAATTTCAAATATAATCTGTCTTTATACTCGTATAAACATTCAAAATTCTATGTCTAAAATGTTGAAATATCTTTATTTCTCGGATACTTCAGGAGTCCAAGGACTCCTATTTATCCGTTTAGGTGAAGATTTTTTTTTAATATTCCGACTCTCTCTATTCTAATACAACTATGCCAGTGTTGGCATCTACGATCCTACCACGTCAGTGGGCTAAAGTAAAAAACTGAGAAGTGTCTTTTTTATATGCTGAACTAATAAAGCTGAAGGGGAAATTAAAATGCCGACTAATCATTTGTACGCACTCTAATGTGTTGAATATTTTACATCTATATACCTACCTACGCAAGTTTCAAAACCAAGATGTTTTTACAGTTGCTTTAGCCTTATTATCATGACTTGCGACTCTTTAAAACGTCGTCATTGCTTCGTAGATTTACGTTATTATGAGCAATTATTATCAAATTAAAAAAGGGGACAAACTGAAGTTCATTTACCCAGGAAGATTAAAATGACTTAAATTTTTCCGTTAAATTAAAACCTTATGAATAGAAGAATGACCTTTTTCAAATTGTCGTGGGTCTGAGTATTACATGTAAACTCGTATATGAATACAAGATTTAAATCTTAGTTTGGGACTAACTTGATCTGTGTGAATTGTCTATGCAAAGTTATGTTATGTTATCTAAATCTCAACATTCGTTACACTTAATGTATATATCACATTATGTTTGTTGATGTAAATTTATTTTTATTTTATTTTATTAATACAAACAAACAGCTTTTACATTTTATATAGTACAACTTAAATATTACATTTTTCACAAGCCAGTGAAGTTTGTCAAATTATTTTATTTAACACTATATTTCAAATTAAAAAAAATAAATAACACAAACAAAAAAGAAGTAAAGTGCACTCTATGCACCAACTGAGGCAAAAATACAAAAAAGTAAAGAAAAAACAAAAACGTTCACCCATGTAATGAATATGCCATTACAACCTACACAAGTAATGAATGACGCCCATGAGGGGGCAAATGCTCTCCAAGCAAAAGGGGTATATCGGGGGAGGGGGGGGGGGAGTTATGGGAAATAATGCTTAATTTTGTAAATAAGATCTTATAATTGAAAACTTCAGTTTCAAAAATAATCATCTCAGCAAAATTGTTGTTTTTCACAATTTATTCATTTAAATTATGTTAATTTCCATTTTTGTTTCTATATCTCAAGTATGATTTATTAGTTCAAATGTCTATGTTGTGTCAAAGATTCGCACCAACGTTTTAAGCTTGTCAACTCTTCACCTCAAAAGTTTAACTTATAGTATAACTTTAAGTAGGTACATAGGAGTCCTTCGACTATTAAGATATACCTTATTACCTATAATATAATATAATATTGAGAGGAACATCGAAACATAAATTTATTTTTACATTATTCATAGCACAAGCCATTACATTTTATAAAAATACATGTTATATATTTAATATACACAACAGCAACTTACATTAAAAAATATATTATAGACACAAGCACAACTCTATTATAAAGAAATTGGAACAGCATAACAATAATTACATATAATGTCAACTTTCATTATAGGTATATGTCAAATGAATGAATTTTATCGACACTTTGAAATATAAAGAAATTTAGAAGAATGGGAGATCAGTTTGAATCCATTTGAAAACAACCAATAAAAATCGTTGCTCGATGTTTCCGACCTTTAAATATTTATGATATTTTTGGTTCATGAATTACCCATGTTTTACTAAAAAATAAGTATTGTGTATTTTTAATATCAAATTTTTACAAATTATTTTATAAATATTAATTAACATTTGGTTAAGCAAACATCAATTTAAATTGTAACAACAGAAACTTTGCACAAGTTCAATATGATTTAGAATTCACGTTTAAGTATTTTTATTATATTAATAATATCTGAAGCAAATTACTAGGAATTCACTCTTCCTACGCAAATCTAATGTTCAACCAAAATATTGGATGGATGATATTAGCTTTACGAACAAATAAAACAGAAACCCACTCATATAACTATAGGTATTATTAATATGTAATAATCGTACGATATAACTGTGTATTATTATATTGTCTTTACTGAAGACAAGAAAGGAATAAACGTATCCCACTTGTGAATAATAATTATTACAACCACCCACTACAAGACTATTATAATTATCAACAGAAATCACCTTTGAGTAAATACCTACTTCATAAATAAATAATGCAATATCACGCTTATCTAAACAAGCATATTTATTGTTAATTCCTTCTTTTCATTACTCTCATGGATGTAAGAAAATTTATTTTTTACTTTTTAACAAAGTGGAGATTAAACAGTGCTCATTAATATATTTTTTTTATATATGTATATCATTTAATAAAATTAGATGATGAGATGACCGAGATGGAGCTGAACGAAGCCTTAGGAAAAATGGAAAGTATACTGTTGTCAAAGTACAACATGAAAATAAATAAAGATAAAACAAAATGTATGGTCGTTGGAAGAGAGGAAGCGACTGCGAACATTGCCATAAATGGAGTGAGCATCAAACAAGTAAGAGAATTCGTGTACTTGGGCAGCAGAATAAACCAGGACGGACGCTCCAAATCAGAAATTGTGAGCAGAATAAACCAGGCACGAATTGCCTTTAACAAAAAATCCATAATATTAGAATCCCCTAATATTGATCTAAGCGTGAGGAAGAATCTCACTAAAGCCTTTGTGTGGAGCATTTTGCTATATGGGTGCGAGACGTGGACCATCAGTAAGAGGGAAAGCGGTCGGTTAGCGGCATTTAAAATGTGGTGCTATAGACGCATGCTGAAGATTCATTGGTCGGAACACGTCGAAAACGAAGAAGTGCTAACCAGGGTTGGCGAAAAAAGGCAACTCCTCAAAAGAATCTGCCAACAACGAGCTAACTGGATTGGCCACAACATCAGGCACCCAGGACTGCTCATCGCAATCGCAGAGGGCAGGACCGAAGGCACAAATGGCAGAGGTTGACCGAGAGACGCCTATATGGACCAACTGAAGAGGGACATGAGCTGTGGCTCATATATGGAGTTGAAGAGACTGGCTGACTGAGAATAGGGAGGAGTGGAGAAATAAGTCAAAACTCGTTGCAGACCAATCCAATGGATTGTAACTCATTATATATAATAAAATTAAAAATGGATTTCCACAGTGTACACAAAAACTCTTGAATTATTTATTTCTTACTTTTCTCCCAACAACTAGTCCAAATTTACAACCATCTCTTTATATATTTGTAAAAATCGTTACTTAAATAAATTCAAATATATTTTTAATCTAATCCGAAGTTTGAGTCCTCCCACTTACGACCTACTCCATCGCAAACATTTTGCTTGTTGCAAGAATATTGGGGGGATACCTACTAAGATTTATAAAATCCAGTTTCATCTTTTATACACAACATGACATGTGCATTTTAAGACGTCCAGATCAATAGAAATAATTTTCCGTTCCTTTCACTTATTCTTTGTAGTAATTTTATTATTACTGATACAAAACTTTGGACTTTTTTTAACAAAATAAGGAACAATACGTTGTATGTAATAATTTATATATTCTACATTATCCTGTGTAGGAAATGGCACGTTTTACAGAAAACTGTAAATTCTCCATCACGCCATGGCAATTATTCTCACGCGCCGGTCTCATATTTTGAAACGGGGGTGTATTTTAAAATGTTGACAACGTTATTTGGGTCGAAAAATATATTTCAGGACGTGCTTTGCAATCACGATGTGTCAAATAACTAATGCCAGATTTTAACCAAGTAAATTTCACTGAACGAACATACCTTCAACACAAATTCAACAAAAGTTTCTATTTGTTTTATTCGCTGTGTCGTGTATAATTTTATTTTAATCGATTGTTGTATATTATATTTATTACGATTTGAGTTTATTTGAAAGCCGTAGTGCTATTTGACTACATTGTTACAAACAATTGACTTTATTGATGGTTCATTATAGATAAATTAAGCCAAAAGGCTGACAATATGTTCAGCAGTAGTTTACGTGTTTTATTCGCATATATAAAATTTAAACTACGAATTAACAACACAATATTTGTATTGCGTATTTTAACCAGAGTGTTCCATTTCCTAATTTTTGTTAGCTTGAAATTACTTTTTTCAGGAAAAGCTCTTTCCTAATACGAAGTATAAGAACCGTCACAAAAAGAGATGATTGCATTAACATGAGCAAAATAAGTTTATGTATTATTTCAACAATTAAACTTTCACCACGAGAATCACAATTTGTTAAACAATCCATCAAAGCATTAATCAACAAACTCTGAATTATAAACCATTGAAGTGTTTCACCACAAAATGGATAAAAAAAAATATCGTATATTTCTTGCCACATGTGTCAAAAAAAGTCAAATTTTCTCTTACTTATAATTATATAGAGTCTTTTTTCTATTTCATACATTAGAAGTACCTAGCTACAATTTTTCATTTCATACAAAAAGGTTTCTTTTACGACGAGTTTACGTACTAAACACAGCCCATTTAATATGGGTGAATGACATCATAATACTATCTATAAAGTAACATCAGGATCCGTACAAGTGCCTTTTGAGTAAAGATAAAACTGATAATCATAATCGTAAGTAACTGCAAAATCAGCTGTTTCTTTCAGAATAAGATGAAAAAAAATGCTTTATCGTATAATAATAATAATATCAAAGAGAATTTCCATATCTCGTGAGATACTCACGCAGTCTACTACATCTATCTACCTATACAGCGTTGAGATATCGTTTACATAAAAATGAATGGCTGCTTCGAACACAGTATTGACTATTGAATCCTAGGAAACACCAAATATGCGAGGCATTGTAAATATTATATAATATATGGTACTGTCATACCAAAAATGTTAGAACTTTTAAAATAAGAATAAATCTTTAAAATATATGCCTTCTGTGTGGCTGGTCCGTTGCTGTGGAATAAAATTCCCTATGATTTGCGAACTCTGGAGAGTGTGGAGGTGTTCAAGGCACGGTTTAAAACCCTATTGTTCAGGAACAGTAATGATTCTTGAATGGGCCCTTGGAGTGGTTTTCCCATAAAACATTTTCAAAGAGTTGTTTATTTATTATTATTAATTATTAAATAACTAAACCAATCAAGATTCCACAGATAACCAACATGCATCAAAATAAAATGTCAAATTGAAGACATAAAAATTCAACAACCAAGCAAATAATTCAAAATAGAATAGCTAAATTATCTACTAATTATTAAGAATACATACATTGAATTAGACATTTGTGAGTGCATAAATAAGTAACCAAGCATAGAATTGTATAAGATTAAGAAATTCAGAATATTTTTAAGATAGTAAGAACCCTATTAAAATAAATTTATGTAATATAAACCTAATAAGTATCGGCTGTTAAGGACTTTAACAATCTTGTATATCTCAGCAGTTGCTGGTTGCAATAAGTTTTTATCACTGAAGTTCTCCTGTTAACATGAAATACAATTCCCTACCCATATACTTGTGACCAAACAATAGATAGAAACAGTTTGAACCCAATCTATAATAATGGTTATGATTCTCTTTATTACTTTATTGTTCGTATGTTGGTAAAATTTCGCAACAGATTGTAAATGTAAGGAGAGTCTTACACTCTTTTCAATAAGTTTTCAGGTGTCTTGTAATAGACAGCCATTCGTAAAACATCACATATCAAGACATTTCACAGCGATGAGGTATGCCTCCCATCCTGAATAGCTAAACTTGTAGGTACTGGCATGGAGAGAACGACTTGCATATATATTCCGTATAACTGGTCCGCTGGCTACCCCATATGCCGTGATGGTATGAATTAATGAATATTCAAAATACTTGGATCAAATTGGATTATTTATGGATTATGGACTCAATACAATTTATAAAATAGGACGTCATCTGAAGTTTGCACTCCAACTGTCGAATTTCGTGGTGATTTTCCATACAAAACTGGGTCTTAAAAGGCAAAATTTTATTAATTATCATTCAGTGTGGCCCTTTAAAATGTTCTGAAATTTCACATTACACCTTTTTGTTTACAAAACAACAACTTGTATGAAATTTAAACTGTCGTTGGGCGCACCATCAGAGGGCATCAGATTCGTATTGCATGCAAACTGTAAGTTTTCTTTAAATGTCTCTTGTAAAATATTTTTTTACTAGGATACTAGGATGGTAGTCTTTTGGTAACAAAACGCATATTGATATTAATTTAAATACTCGTATTACCACACTATATTTTGAACTTGTGTTATATAGTGACTGTAAAGAATATCGCTGAATATAACCTGATATATTGAGCTTGTATTAATGTTATAAAACAATATATTATAATATAAGATTAATACTAATAACTTTGTATATAAACTTTGATAACATTGCATGTTAGGCAAGTAACATGGTCCATGTTTTGGATTGGGGCTTTTCCAAACAAGACATAGGGAGGTACAATTTAAACCTACTACTAACTACTTACATTACCTATCTACTATGGATAATATTATTACTTATACTGCTGCATTATAACCACTAAAACTGTGAGAGGGAGAATTGTAAACCAATTTAAATAATACAATAATATGTATTGTTCATTTTGCAACAACGTGTGGTCAGACAGATGTTATTTAGTGAGATACAATATTGTTTCTACTTCTTATAATATTGTTAAATTTCATTGTTACCGTCACATTCAAGTTGCCAAATGAAACGGACTTACTAAATGTAAAAACATATTCAAGTTTGCCCTCAATATTATATATTTTATATTTTCAATAAATTCAATATTATATATTTTACGAAAACCTGTCTTAAAGAACAATCATTGTAGAGATATTTGCCTGTAGAAGACACACAGTGTGAAGTGCATACAATACAATCCATTGATGAGAGATGACTGTAGTCCAAATGATCTGATTGATTTTGTTAAAAATGGCGGTATCTAACGCCATCTATTGGAATTTAAATTAAACTGCTGAGCTTTATTAGTCAATATAATTTCGAAGGAGATAAAATTTTAATCTAAAAAATCAAAAATCACAACGATTATTATTTAAATTTTGTTTGTTCTATAGAAAAGCTGACGTTGTCAGTAACGGTATTTTACATTTCATACAAAATCGTACACGAATGTTTGGACATAGTAGGTGGATATATTGCGATGATATTATCTTTTATATGATACAAAGCATTTCATACTAAACAGTTTGTATCAGCTGCGATTCCTGCTTAGGAGCGTCTTTGCAGCGAATTTAACAATAATTTTACTTGCTTACTTTGACATCAAGGCATTTCTCACATTTCAAATACCCTTTTTTTACTGTTAATATATTTTATCTGTGTATATGCTTCTCTCGGCTAGAGGGACATCGAAGGAGTGTAGTCAAAAAATTCCGCACGTGGGGGTTTTGGCCGACCAGTCCTTCAGACTACCCATCATGGCACCTCTTGTGTGGACAAATTTGTTAGTGTAGAAATTTAATCGGATAAATGGAAGTCCCCAGACTTCTGAGCTATCCGGGTGGACAGTGGATCTCCTTCAATTCAAATACCCTGTAGTCTTTCTATATACAGTTAGCATGAAGGTGGGTCTCTCTTTAATATAGTACGCGTGCAAGTTATCCTCTTCAAGCTAATAAAAAATAAGATATTTAGAAGGGTGGCATACCTAAGCTTTATTAAAGATGTTGATTGTTTTTGACAAAAGCGTAAGTAAGTAATAGTACCTAGACCTCTTATAATATTAATATTTTTCGTGTCGAAAACCAGAAAAAAAAACTAATCTTTAGTACCTACTGTGCAACACGCACAACACGTGGAGATGCGTCAAAAATATCCTCCATAGTGCATGTGACAGGGCACAATGGATACTCCAACAAGTGTGGTATAGTCTATACTGCACCGCAGTTACACGCTCCAGATTCGTCTTGCAGGAAGCCGCATCGTTCTCTATTCTCACGGCAGTTTCCTACACCAGATCTTCGGCGATTCATTAATTTTCATGTCCTGTAGTCTAAATCACCTCCTGCAACAAGGTGTTCTTGGGCAGGAAAGGATCGCATATTTGCTTATCTTTTGCCCACCTGCATCGTTAAATGTAAATGGATAAAAAAATTAAAAAATGTTCGAAATTTTTCACGTGAAAATTTTTTTTACACTCACACGATTTCAGCGCACAGTACCAGCCGCCTCTGATTTGTATGTATATTATACCTAATATGTCTTCTGCTAGAACTATCAACTATACAAAACGTTTCATACATGTAGTACATAATTGTGTACCTACCTAGTTGTAGTGATATGACGTAGATAGATACATAGCTACTTTTGTTTATTAATAACATTATGTACCCGTACTTACATACAATAGTCGCATTCATTACTTAATTATTTCATTACATTAGGCTTGAATAAATGGACTGTGTTTATTCAGAATATTTACTGTATTACTACCTATTTCATTATATTATATTATATTATTATGTTTTCACATTATTATTTTAATCTTTGAAAAGCCCTATTTAGTAAATGCGAGTCAAAATACTGAAACATTTTCTCTATAGGTAGTTGTTGTTACTCGGTTGTTATGCTTAGTTTGTAAGAATTATTTATTCTCTATCATAATAGATGAATATTATTTCTAACAAATGTAAACAATTATAAATTTATTATATTTTTTTTTATAAATAAATTTTTGAAAGATATATCTGGGTTTTGTTATAAACTCAAATACAACCTTATACACCTTTCGCAGTAAGCTAAAAGTTTGTATCGTGAAAGGGGAGTTTGCCGTCACCTGAGACCGAACCTCGGACCCCCTGTTCAAAAGGCCGACGCTCTACCTCCAGGCTACCGACGAACTAATTTTTTTTAACTCAAATTTTTAATAAGTAAATATTTTCATAAAATTATGGTTCTAGTGACAAGAATGCTAAGGGATGAAACAATTATGTCATATGTAGAAATGGTTCATCCCTTTCTTTCCGAAAGAAAATTCATCACATAATATGCGTTTAATTTTCAAGGCTCTCTTTCTCGCTCTGTCATCCAGCAAATATCCATCCATTGCTGGAAATCCTCTTGTTTTACCCAATACTTAATCTCATACTTTTTCAATGTTCTGCATATGTACTCTGAAGTAGAGGGATAAACTTTGGTAGAAAAAAAACAGTATATTTTATCATGAAAAAACAACAATCGTAGAAAGATTTTTTAATATTATTATCTCGCAAGACTTGAAGGGGTAGATTAATTAACAAAATAATATTATTTTGTTTTAAAATATCCATTGAAATTCCTGAATAAATAAACAATAAATCATTATAACTTAAGTAAACAAATATATTTGTTTCAATCAAAATCAAACCTATTATAAACGATATAAATATGATAACAAGTACATTTTCGATAATAATAATTATATCTTCAAATAATAATATTGAGAAATATTACCTTCCAAGCAGATTAGCTGCTATTTAGAATGAAAAAAACTCCTCCGTTTAATTTGAAATTTATCGCTTTGTAAGAAAATCTTTTAACACGAATTGTTTCGTTGTAAATTTTATCGCAGTTTGTTAAGTACAATTGTCAGAGGTATAAAATGTGAAATTTATTCCATATATTATTATTATCTTGTTCTGCCTAAGTATACGATAATCTTTTGTTGTGAATGGAGAAAAGATGTTCATTCGTTTGAAACATTTGCTGAGGGCTTAGTAATAAATAAAATTATAGCTATTCATTTATTTTTTCTGTTTTCGGGTGGATCAGTTGAGTCATCCTACAATTCTGAATTGAAACATTGGATGACCCAACGCCGACGGGGCGATTTTGACCGGCCATGCAACGCGGACTTCTAACTGGGTCCGCTCGTGAGGACAAAAGTTTAGCATAGAAGATTTATTTATTTATTTATTTATTTCTTCGAAGGGAACAAACAGTCAACACAACAAGTTGATTGAAGAAGATTGATGTTGTTTGAAGAAGTTGACACAAGAAGATTGAATGAGTCCGTGATTTGAGTGCCTTATTGTATTTTTGAAGGTTCGGTTTCACAGTACACCATTATTATAAAATCGAAGTGCCTTGTTTCATCATTTCTTGTGCTTCGAATTATAACGTTGAGAAACTACATTAAATAATAAAAATCTGTTTAGGTATATTTTTTATTCAAACAATACCAGGTTAATAATTCAATATCTACGTAGCCTATATATATAATATTATTATAAAGACAGGTAAAATACAAAATGGCATACGGTATTGTGTTGCTCAGGTAGGTTTACTATACCTATGTCTTGATAATGCCGGGGTTGATTTACGTTTAACTGTTGTTGCTACTTCGTGTTCCTTTTAATTGCCACTACATACATTCAAACATACACACACAGGTACAGTATAAATAATTAAAACAACACTTGTATGTAATAGAAATATTATGTATGTATTAAGTATTAAATTACCTACAACATATTGTGCCTATATGGTATTAAATGTTTGAAAATAATTATTTCATAGTATTAAAGGCATGCTCTGTGTAGTCCTCGGGAAACTATGGGCCTCGCAATCTTTTCTGTAAATTTTTAAGTAACCTGTCAAAAGCCCTATTTGTATTATATCACCTAATAAGATATGTAACATCTTTGATAATTTACCCAATTTGAATGTCTTGTTTTTGATGATACTAACATAGTTATAAACATCCATATATTTACCTATCAAAGTCAATTATTTGTTTATTTAATTCTTTACTACTTTACATTTATTATGAACAATTCACAAGGAGATAAAATACAGTGAATATACAGAGTTTATCTCAAAGGAGGGAGCTTTTCCAACTCATACTTCTGGCCAAGTAAATAAATCTACGTAGATAATTGGATGTCATATTTTTTTATTAATGTATTGAATTCAATCATTAACACATAAAATAATTTGTACTTATTATAACCCAAATAATTTAGTAGATACTTCTTTGATATTTCAAAGATTTTGTGATTTTTTATTAGTTTTCTCAAAAAAATTATTAATATTTCTAGTAGTGATAATTTAAACGTATAAACTTTTTTCCAAAAAAAATATACACTTAAGGAAAACATAAAAAGCATAATAATGGAACAGGTTATTTTATATGTCTTGCTTGGAAAATTTAATTGTAATTTAAAATCATGTCACTTACATATGTAGGTATGATTATAGTTATAAAATATTTATCCCGGTATTAACTCTGTATACATCGGGATTTGATAATAATTTAACTTTTACAAATTTCTGTCCTCGATTACATGAATTAATATAACTAAGCGATTTTTATTCATCCCCTCAAATACCCTTTTTATTATGTTTTTTTATTTGTAGATTCGGGACATCATTACTACGACTTCTCTCGCTTCCTCTCTCGTCTCTAATGAAGCTGACTTCTTTTGTTTCACATTCCTCTCATCTGTGCACGAGCATGTGAATGAATGAATGAATAAGTGAATAGGGTGGGATAAATCAGTACCAGCAGTGGCTTAACTAAACCTTCAATATTGGTCACTATATTGTATAAAAATATAAATACGTTTGTTATACTCAGATTCTCAATAAAAACATTAAACTCTCCCCACAACCAGATAAACAATAATAAACAAATGAAACCAAACAACTCGATATTAAGGGAAACACTGGTACTGACATTTAAATACTATTAGTTCTGTGCTCCTTGAACCATTGCTTTTTTTCCTCACAAGCAGACTTCAGCGGAGAGCATGAATCTCGTGGCAATCTTGATTTTACTTTTATGTCCTCTCAGAAAGACAAAATGTTTCGATCATAACTGCTCAAATAGTATTTCAAATGGAAATAAGATCTTTATGATTTTCCTTATTAATTTATGGAAATAAACACAAGCTGTTTTCGTTGACACATTAAGGGTTGCACCCTCCCTCACCCATGAATGTTACAGGAATGGCAGTTCCTATGTCATCCATACTCCTCAAGCAAATTCTTTCTAAGGAAGGGCTCAAGGTTCGCCTGAAGGACTCCCCCTAACAAAACCCTTCCTGAAATTAAATACAACCGTTAATGTCCACCGACTCTCGATTTTACAATATGACTTAGAATTAGCTTACAGTTACGTATTATCTACGTACTAGTTGTTTGCTTAGACTAATACAAAGGATGAAGACTAGACACTTGGAAATTTTAAACTAAATACATTTTTCATAGCCTTCGGGTTTCTACAAACAAATAAATATTTTACGACGTAGTGGTTGTTCACTCGGTTTCTGAAATCATAAAAAAAAGACCTGTTTTCGTTGACCATGAATTGAATCCTTACGCTATCTTTCTACTTCACCTTCATAACATCTTCATAGCATAGACCAGGGCTTCTTAAACTGTGGGTCGCGACCCCCAGGGGGGTCGCGAGACCCCCCTGGGAGTCTATTTATTGTGTTTTATTACGACCGATATCCCTACATCTACGGTTAATATATATTTCATTATATGGAGGAGGGGGTCGTTTAAAATTTCCTAAGCTTGAAGGGGGTCGATATATAAAAAAGTTTAAGAAACCCTGGCATAGACCATGCCACATTTATTGGAGTGTCCATTGTGCCCTGTCACATGCACTGCGAAAGATATTTTTGACGCATCTCCACGTGCTGTGTGTTTTGCACAGTACTGGAAATCAGTTTGATTGGTTTTTTCTGGGTTTTTTTTTTTTAAAAAGATATATCTGGGTTTTGTTTATTATAAACCCAAATACAACCTTATACAACTTTTTTTTTTAAAAGGGCAGCGCCCGCCACATACCTCGTGCCGTACCTGGTGATATGTTTCTCCATAACGACACACACATGCACAAACAGGATTTAAGGTCGCATTAAAGCGAGAAATGCTGCCCCGAGGGAGCACTCTAGATTTAGTGGCCACACACCAAAAATGTTGGTGCAAAAAGGGAAGGGAAGAAATGGGAAAATGCCTTCTTCTCTATGCAGTATCGTTAGTTACTTGAAGGGGATTTTTGGATACACCTTTCACAGTAAGCTACTAAAAGCTTGTGTCGTGAAAGGGGAGTTTGCCGGCACCTGGTATCGAACCACAGACCCCATGTTTACGAGGCCGAGACTCTACCTCCAGGCTACCGACGAACTCATTTGACACGATAAATAAATAATAATCTTAATAACAAAATGTTATTCATTGATTCAAGTTTGAATTCGTTTATCCTCTCTTACTTATTATTTATGTTGACGGTACACCACTGTTTGATAGTAGTGTGGAAATACATTGGTATTATACGACGAAAAAAGTATATAAAACAAAAAAGCTTTGAAACAATAGAATTCAATAACTTCCAACATATTGAATGCACGAGCATTGTCCCTACGTATCAAATTAAATGCGAGTTTCATACTTATTGGTATTGTGTTCGTTGTGTGGTGTGGTGGTGTAAGTTTAGCAAATAGTATGGAACGTGATCTTTTCTACTGAGAATGACGAGAAATATATTAAATAAAATTATGAGAATCACACAACTAATTCTGGAGAAAATCTTCTCCCGTGCTATCACACCCTCTGCTAAAACCGTAAAGCCACGATTCGAAAGAACAGAAACATTCAATGTGGGTAACATATCTCAATTTAAAATATAATTACTTCATAATTTGGATAAGTCTTGTTTACTTTATTATATAGCATACGTATCTGAAAACTTCTTTTGTAATTTTGCTTTTGTTATACTTCTTTATTTATTTTGTATTTATATTTTATTATATTATATTTCTTTTGTATGTATATTCATACCTATATGTCTTGTGCCTTCAAAATATTAAATGAATAAGTACCTACCTAATTATCAGAGCGTTAAAGATGCTTTTGAAAATTATTATCTTACTTATTTCCTTATAGAACTATCGTAACAAACGATCATTAGGTCATTACCAACTGAAATAAAATACTTGTTCTCAGTTTTGCTTACATTGTGTACATATTCCTGATATATTATTAACATTAAAAATGACGTTTATCAAACCATATTACCTAATACTGTTACATCATCGAATAGTGTCATAGAGCAATGACATCAAACTGCTCAGAGTATAAATCAACTAGGTTTACAATAATATGCCGCCTATATATTTAGAACAAGGTAGGTAGTATGAAAATCTTGTATTAAGGAATCATGACATATAATAACTGTAAACTTTTAAACAGGAACAAACAATAGATCACGTTATTATAATTTATTGTTTGAATAACGTCACACTTATTATTAGGCATGTGATCAAAATTTATACCCAATGCTATCAGAAATTATATTTTGTTTAAAGTTTCCCTTTCTTCCTATTTATACATACATACCATCACGCCGCTTCCCTCGTGGGGTAGGCAGAAAGGATCGAGCGCCACTTCCAGATGGATAATGGAAGATAGAAATCTTTCCATACATCTTTCGTTTCCGTCACTGTCATACAGTTCCTCATGCATGCTCTCCTGTTCAATGTACTCAACACGTGACCGTCCTGTAGGATTTGAAATTGTGAAAATGAATTCAGAATATTTTTGGATCATTAAAAGTTTTGATGTATCTTTTTTGAAAGCAAAACCAAAATAATGAAACAGTCTAGAGGTACGAGAAACATCCCTCTATATGTCGCCCAATTCAAAGAAAGATATAACTTCGAGGTGGTTGATGAATTTTCGTATTTAGGATCAACCATCACAA
The DNA here is from genome assembly GCA_947579605.1 of Athripsodes cinereus. Taxonomy (NCBI): domain Eukaryota; kingdom Metazoa; phylum Arthropoda; class Insecta; order Trichoptera; family Leptoceridae; genus Athripsodes; species Athripsodes cinereus. Next base: position 22,760,571 of record OX388309.1, read on the forward strand.
AAGACAATGAGGATCATGTAGAGATCAGAAAAAGAATAGCGACGGGAAACAAAACATTCTTCTCACTTCTCCCAGTACTCAAATCGAAAAATGTCCACAGAAAAACAAAAATCACACTATACAAAACTATAATTAGAACAGTTGTGACATATGGGTGTGAGGCATGGACAATGACAGCAAACTCAGCAGAGATGCTGGATAGATTTGAAAGGAGAGTACTAAGGAAAATCCTGGGCCCTGTGAACGATGGCGAAGCCTGGAGAATAAGATTCAATGATGAGTTGTATAATATCTATAAGGCTCCCAGGCTCTCTGTACATGCTAGACTGAACCGGCTAAGGTGGGCCGGACATGTGCAGAGAATGCCGTCTTCACGGGTACCAAAAAGGATCCTTGAGGGTCATCCTGGAGGGAGAAGAAGAGTTGGCAGACCTAGGCTGAGATGGGAAGACGAGGTGAAGAAGGATGCCAACCACTTACTACAGGCAGCAAACTGGAAGGCGGCAGCGGCAGACAGGAGGAGTTGGAGGCGAAAGTTGACGGAGGCCAAGGCTCGATATGAGCTGTAGAGCCATCGAAGAAGAAGAAGATGTATCTTTAAGTTTTACTCTCCTTTATTATATGCAAAAATTTCAATACCAAAAAATTCATGACGAAAATCCCTCGTGTAAGTGCACTTATTATAAATTATAGTGGAATTACTAAATAAGTATTCCATTTAAAATAATCAATGTCTTGTTATAAAAGTGATGAAACTGAAAAAATATTTCATGCGTACATACCTCACGGATATATCTTATTTTCACTCACGCCAATTTTATGTAACACAAAACGTTTCAATTCAATTCGCACGTTATTTCTTATCTTTCCGGGAAGAACAGTTCCCCTATCCGATAGAAGGCACCTACCTAATTGTAACAATGCCTTAGAATCTTATTGGATCTCGCCTTTCATACGAGCTGTGGAGGCAATTAGCTTTATTAAAATGTCACAACGCTTTCGTTGTATGCGTCCTGTTAGTAGTAGTAGTAGTAACATTGTATATTGTAAGTGGTGGAGCCTATAATACAATACTGTTAGTCCGTATTTCTTTTTATAGCACGTACTTGTGCTATTATCAATACTATCATCTGCAAGAGACAGATACGATCACTCAAGTGGTGCATCCACATCTACCAAACAAACGCATGTTTTTTTTTTGTTTTTTTCATTGTCGGCATATAAAAGTAAAGAGAATTTTTTTATTGATTTGATCACCAATGTTAGTGTTCTTGATCAGTTTCAAGTGTACAAACATTTCATCAATTCCACCAGTTTTGTCTTAATTACGTTAGGATATAAATAAACAATATTCGTCCACATCGTTCGTTCGATAAATGTGGATGTTGTGAATGCCCCTATTTTCATACTGATTGTATTATGATTAGATTTGTATGTTATCTTCTACTTTCTTGGCATTAATTTCCATTTAATCATCAAATTCATCCCCATTAAATTAACAAATGATAACCACAAAGTTTGATATTCTTCCCATTAAATAAAACAGATAAATTGATAATTCAAAGCCCTACTAAATGCACCGAATAGAAATAACAAATTTAATTGTAAAGAGATTTGAGAAGAATGACGTTTCCCTAACCTGTTTTATGAGGTGATCAATAAACTGTAGATAATATTATGTATCTCAAACTTTCAATGAAGAGATTCAAACTATGGTACTCACAGCAATGAACATGTTGGAGGGCGCATTCAAAATTTATTTTTACGCCAGGATAAAGCATTTAATTAATTGTTGACGACGTTTTTATGTTTATGTCAGATATTTTTTTCCAAACTTTGAAAATATTTTACATTTGTATGATTTTATTTGAAATAATTTTAATGAGAAGGCTTATTATATTTTCATTGATTTTACAACATTTTTTTTCATATGCATACTTGTATTAATACCTAATATTTGGTAAACTAAAGTTTAACATATCACTTTATAATATCGCAATGAATTTTTCATTTAAATAATATTTTACACCCCACCACCATTTGCTCAGTCATGTTTTGAATAATTCGTACAAATGTATCCTGAAAATACATAGCACGAAAAGTTGTTTCCGATAGTTTAAAATGTTTTACTTGTTTTGAACCTCGTTATAAGTCAACAAGCTACGAATTGTAAATGATAAATGAAAATGAATTTACATAAATACAAATTCTGGAATATAATAATTTATCTTCAGAACACAACCGACAGAAGCAGCGGGCGAAATGTCTGATACCCTTTTATCTCTGTTACAAGTACAAATAATTTCTCTAACTTGTATATATTTATTTTTTCATCTCGTTTTTGCATTTTATTTTGTACTCGCATATACCGCTTAAGGCAGGATTTGGACTCAAATAATATTCTATAGACGAAGGAAAAAAAACATAACGTCATGTTGAGAAACAAACACGCAAAGAATTCTACTCTTGTCAAAAACACCTGAGTATTTCCTAGGCTTTGTACCTTGTTACATAAGTTGCTCCCTCTTTTGTTGGGAAATATTATTTTTGTAACAATATTTCAATGGAATAACAAAGAATATACCTTTTTTCTGTTTACACATCACTTTTTTCTCCCTACCCATTAGCCTGTAACATAATAGTATCTGAATAATTATAATAGAAGTTGAGAGATTCTGATAGGTAGACTACCTAAAACTCATCTTCTTCTTAGGAATAAACACACGAGAAAGATAATTCAATATGATATATCTCAAATATGTTAAGTAAATATACTTAGGTATACCTATTTGAACAATTAATGATGACTTTTAATGATAATCATTTTTTTTAAAGTATGACAAATATTTTTCTGAAAGAGGGGTGTGAGAATGCATGGTCATCCGAAAACCAGTTAACTTGATCACGTAGATCAAATTTTCAAGGATGACCCTAAGTTGAGTTTGAGAAATCGACGTGCATGTATGATAAATTTTATAAATGTAGAAGAAGCGAAAGAAGTATATTATGATAGATATATAGCGTTTCGTCCTCTCTGTCTCACTACTTAGGGTAGGGCATGAGCTTTGAGCATGATAAATAATAAGCTTTGAACATAATATCTTTTTTGAGGTTTATTTGTTTAATTCGTTCAACGTATAATTATAATTTTCAAATAGCTTAGGATATAGAACTATTATGTGTTGCTTTTAAAAAACACTCTTTTGTTATACTTACAAAAGATCGGCAATAAGATATTGTCTTTTGACAAATACATACGTAAAACCAAATCCTTAAACATCGAGAATTCTAGTAAAGATCAATTCAAAGAAAATAATGATTCCGTTATACATAGGTACCTACATCTTTTTAATCTTCTTAGATAATTTAGAACAAAAGATAGTATTTTACTTAGGTCTTTTGAAGAGCGTTATTATAAGATAATATAATGAAGATATAATCTTTATATTAATTAAATAATTACATTATAATGTATTAATTTAATAATATTGTGAAGGATTAATGAAATGTTGTAGAAAAAATATATTCTCTTTATACACGCAACACTAAATAAAAGAGAATTCCAAAATACATACTATGAACATATTATTATTGTACTGAATATTATTTTAATGTATAAGATTGTACATATATAGTGTGTGTGGTGGATTATTGTATTATATTATGATTCCTTTTCGTATCATAAATACAAAAGTATGACAGCAAGTTTCTTTTGAAATAAATAATACACAATATTTTTTCACTCGGTCGTAACGATTTGTCATAGTAATTAATGTATGTGGATTAAGTCTTACTTTGTTGATATTAATGTACCTACCTAGGTAGGTATTATGAATTTACAATCTTGTTTGCAATTGAAATACTTGCAATTATAATGAGTAATTTCTAAAAATTTAATTACTCTATAACATGTAGAGTAATAAAATTTATAGAAAATAAGTTTACTTAGGAAATTGTATTTTCTGTTTATTTCATATTATGTAATATTTTTCTCGTGCGTAGAACTTACATTATGCCTATGTGATATAACATACCATATTATCATTATTATTAAGGGAAAATGTGAGGTGCAATTAACGTAAATAGATTATACCTAGGTAATTATAATAATAATAAAAAAATCTTTATTGCCCAAAAAAATCAACATAACAAAATAAACAATTTAAACTAGACAAATAAATTTTGTGCAATGGAAGAGTTTATCGCAGAAGCGTGATATCTTCCAACTAACCCATTGAGCAAAAACTAAAATAAAAACAATTAATAGGTAAATAAAATAAATAATTAAAAATATATACATACACATACATACTAAGGGTACTAAAACAAATATAAATAATCTTATATATAAAAAAAAACTACTTAAATATAAAAACAATTTCAGATACGTCACACGACATAGATAATGGGATAAAGTGGTAGGAATGGGTCAGGATACTATATAATACTTTTTTTTTTATAAATTTTGATCAAAGAGTCACCACTTCTGATCTAGTTCTTATTATGAGCCAAATAAGATATTTTGAACGTTTATGCTTTAAAGATAATTTGACAATATTCATGTGGACCAACTGTCCCGTTCCCTTTTGAGTAATTGCTCCCTAGAGCTTTTACGCAAAAGGCTTAAATGCAGACCTGACAAAACTTTATTGCCCCTTGTGGTTGACAAATTATTGTTTCCAAAAACTGTTTTCCAACCCAACCTGCCTACTGATAGACACCACCTTTTTTGTTTACTTAACAGAGATATAAATACATTGTAACGTGTATTATTATCATTATTAATATTAAAGCTGAAAATATTTTGTATCAGCTGTTATCATTTGATGATATCGCCATACCAATAAATATTTTAACTTCAAGAATATCTAGAAAACAGTTATTATTATTTTAAGTAACATTTTTTTATTATATTTTCTGTATTATTTTATGAGCTTGAATGCGATTCTTACAGAAGTGTGAGTGTAGTAGTATCATATTTATTGTTATTTAGATACTGAAACTCAAATTAACACAATCAACATTTAGAAGTTTTAAGCGTTTCTAGCTTCACAACGTTCTCAAGATTTATCACCTTTCTAACAACAAGGATAACCAACTTAAATGTATTTGAATTCTTGGAAATGGTGAGTAAGAACAGATTAATAAGGAATAAAATATCATTGGTAAGAAAAAGGCGTTCAATAAAGTGATATAATCATGTAGATCGGATGTTAAGGCCAAGTCATATGCTGGTGGTTTAACAGTGTAACCACTATTATTGTAGATGACAATCTAGCCAATCCAATGCCAGCTTGACGGGCAAACTGAATACCATAACTTGCATAAACCGTCGCTTTCAATCATCCATGTTCAAGTAATTATCATCAGACCCAAAGGATCCTCATACTGAATAGAAAATCAAGAATTTAGATGTTTATGAATGTATTAAAAGTGAAAATGGTATATGGTATTACAAATATACCTAGGTATAAACGATTCACAACTTTTTTGTCCCAAATATTGCCAAGGTGAATGCCCGCTGTAGAAAGTACACTCATATTAGTATTACCGGAAATGTATAATATATAATATAACAAGACCCTTACTAAATCCACGTTGTATTATTATTAGTATTACCTGTATCTAAGATAGTGAATTAGGGCTTAGGTAAGGCGACGAAGAACAAATCGCTTAAGAAATAGCAAAAAGGGAGACAATTTACACACCTGGTGTTGATTTGTCGTAATATAGGATGGAATAACTACATGGAGCTAACAATAAAATTATATGTTACTTCCAATAAGAGTAATAATCATATATCTCATGTTACATACCTTCTGTTACAATTTATGATGTGGTATATTATTTTGTTGTCCATTTCGTTCTTGGAACTAACGTAGTTTTTTTTTTGTTGCAATCTTTATTTATTTACAACAATATACAGTCCGTGCGTTTTTTTCATTTCCTCCACATTGATATATCAAATGTAAAAAAAAATTAGAAGTCAAAAGATGTCTCTCGCATTGTTTAATCTATAGTAAGCTAAACGCTTTATTCAATCAATCCAATTAGTTCATCCAGCTTACTTAAAACTCCTTTCTCGCTAATTAACACATTATCTAGCATATTATGATCAATTATTATATGGATATTAGAAGAATAAGCGAATATGAGAAGAGTTTTGTGGACAAAATCCGTGTAAACAAGTTGCGATGGTTTGGATATGTTGAGTGAATGCACGATTAAAGGATGAAAATGTAGATGTATTTATCTGAAAGAAGAAGGAAGCGCGGACGTTCAAGAATTACGTGGCGTAATCACGTGGATCAAATTCTGCCGCGTGCTGAGTAAGAGAAATCGGCGTACATGTATGAGAAACTGGGAGAATGTAGAGGAAGCGAAAAAACTATGTAAGGATAGGTCCATCGGGCGTTCCGTTGTCTCTGCCTACTCCACCTGGGACGTGACCTGAGAGTATAAATAGATAGATAGACAGATAGAGATATATGATTAGATAAACACACATTCTAATTAAAGATGAAATGGTTATTTATTTGTTTATTCATTCTTAAGCATACTCATTGATAACACACAATTAAATAGAAAGGGCGAGTTTATCGCAGATAAGTGATTAAAAAATTATGAAAATGAAGTAAGTTACAATAACTTGTTCCATAATCCAATCCACATACTAAAGTTGAATCTATTTGCACTTTACAATTACATTTATATAAACAATAATCAGGAATCAACATCTTAGTAGGAAACCTTCCTCTTTTTATATACCTACCCATATTTTTTTTTTTTATTTTAAATATTTTTCCTTTGTCTTAGGTGTGTATACCAACTTCTATAACATTTTAATTTTCATTTGCTGAAGTATAATTTTATCAGATTCTGTTAAATTTCTGTTAATTTTATCTATTGATATTTTATTTTGATTGCCTTCTGTTGTTTTACTTTAAAATTGTAATGATAGATGTTAATTGTAATATTGATTTGTTAATTTTGTGTTTGGTACCTAGGTTTTCTTATTGTACCTATGTAAAATATTTAGTAAAAGGTTAATTAGCCGTAAATAAATAAATAAATAAAAGTAAGTCTGTGTATTTAATCGTTAGATACATTTGACCAAACAAGTAAAAAGGTAATAAAATATACATATATTAATTCTTACAAACCTTTTCATAATTTTTTTTGATAGAATACAGAATGAAGAAAGGGATAACGTAATATTATTATTGTCAACGAATATAGTACGTAATAATAAAAATCTATGATTTATTATTACACATACTATGTAAGTCTTAGATCGTCTTGTAAAAGGAGCAGGTACCTCGACTCTTTCTTCTACAATAACTTTACCTCAATCTATGACCGAGTAACCTTTTCAGCGGGCGAATACAAAATGGCAAATAAATGATCACTACCTTTTAACATAATGGCAGTTGATTACTCTAGGGGCACATCATTCAAAGGGGCATTTCATTCTGAGTGCAATACAAATGGATCGGTTAAGTATTACAATCTATTATTATATTTGTATGTTTAAAGAAGAAGATTGATGACGCATGAAAAGATGTTAGATTATTGTTAAACTACTCTTTTTATAATAATAATGTGAAAAGAAAAATTGAGATACCTGTTATTTTATTCATACAGGTCTCTTTATATTTTCCATCTACGATCTATGTACTGCAACAAAACATGTTGTTTGTTCTTACTATCTAAAACCCTTTTATTATTTAATATTTAATCTATTTTCTTCGTTGTGACTAAGATATATATTTTATTATTTAAAATTACTTAATATTCAAATTCTTACATTTAGTTTATTGAAGGTATTTTGTGCATTTAATTTTAAATGTTATTATTTACACTGACCTATGCTTGTTTTATGAATTATGATACTTATTTATTGAAATAAACCCGTCAAAAACAAGAATATATCGGCAATTATAAATTGTGATATAAAAGGTGAACCTTTTTATCGTTTATAAGATGGCGCTATCAGCAACCATACTTAGTAGCTGTAGAAATTTCAAATACAAAGAGAACTCTGCAGAAATGGGCTATTATATTCCTTTTTTTCCTTCATCCGTTATTTATGTGTCCCCTAGGATCTGAAAGCTATCTTATACATGTGTAAGAATAAGGGATAAAACCTTTTCACTACCATTAATGACTATGTATGTATGAACAAAAGCATACGAAATGCCCAAAAAGAATATTGTTTATTCTTATACTAGATACCTTTACTTATTATGTAGGTTAAATGAACAAAAATATTTTTTGCAATTTATTGTTCGTTCATTCATCTTAGTCTCGTTTTGATATAATAATTATACACAGAGACACTCTGAATGGAGGAGCTGGTTTCTGCCCTGTGCTCCCGAGAGGAGATTTGAGGGCGATGATGATGCTCTTTATAAAGAAAGTTACGACGAATTTGTACCTTTCAAGAAAGTTGACATAATACAAATAAATGTTGTATTCTTGCAGAATTTCTATTATGTCAGTAAGCAAAACCTTGTCGAATGCTTTTGTGAGATCAACGAAGCACACGTAGATCGGCTTATTATATTCAATAGATTTCTCTTTTATTTGTCGGAGAATGAATATGGCAACAGTGGTTAATCGACTTTTTCTAAATCCCTGATGCCCTTCTCTTGCCAGTTGGCCCTGTGTAATGGCCCGCCCGTGAGGACAAATTTGCTTTGATTTTGCGAGTTCACAACTCCTGAGATGTTTGGGTAAAGATATGTCTCTTCAATGCTCTTCTCTGTTGGTGATTTCTTCTTCCAAATTAGTCTTTGGATTGATTTATTTAATTTGAATGTATGCCTTCAATGAAATATGTAATCAATGTACAGTAAAGAATGAATAAATAAATAGAAACAGGTAAGTTTAAAAATATAAACCTGTAGTAAAGTTCTATGATTTAAATTAGTAGAATGATCTGAAAGGTAGTAGCCTTGAGAACAAGCAATACATATTCAAATTTTTATCATAAATATCAAAAAATATTGAGGGTGTTGATAACGTGAAAAGGTTTCAAAGAGTAAATTAATGTAAATATTGTAATAGTTTTAATGAAAATTTGTACATAACACCTTTATCCACTTAGTTGTTTGTTAGCTAATATATTTTCTTGTCAGTGGATGAAGGTGTTATGTACAAATTTTCATAAAAAAAACATATAAATCACATTTTTTTCATAAAATTAAATATTACATACTAACTCTGAGATGTTTGATTACTACATTATCTATAAAATGTTTACATATCTTTACGATAGAAAAATATCTAGACCAAAATATGTTCAAAACTTTAACTTCAAATATCTCAGCTCCATACTTTTGTCACATAACACCTTCATCCACTCATGTCTTCAATTTTAGAACATAAATGGCAAACATGCCTTATCATTTTTCGTATATACCAATAACTATAGTTACCTCCTTCTAAATTTCCGAATAACGAATATCTAAACACTTGTGAACCTCTTGTTAAAAAATCGGATATTTATTTATTGTTGATTACCAATAATAATAACTGATAATGAAAATTTTACATTACAAAAATGCTTGATACCAAACAAAAATAAAAATTTCACAATCAACTGTTTTTTACACGATGCTTAAAACCTGTGCAAATTTAGCGTTACCATAAAAATCTATTTAAAAAGTTTATTATGTTTTTTTTAGATTTTTTAATTATTTTTGTAGGTTTAATAAATGTTTTTTTGAATAACAGTTATATAAATACACAAATATGTGTATATTAACATTGAAATGGTTTTAATTGCAATGTCAAAAATATTTTAAAATTATTTTCCAAGATATTTTAACTTAGCCGATTGTTTTAAGTTGTAAGATAAAAAAACGGCAATCTTAAAACCATTTTTGTGACACGATTTGATTTGAATTACCAAACTAAAATTGAAATCTCAATGAAGGCGTTGGAGATAATGCAATGCAGATTGAATTTCTCAGCTAACTTTTTTTAAATCCTATTCTCCCAGGGTTTCCTCTGGTCTGAAATAACTTATTTTAATAAAATCTCTAGGTGCGATGTAATGTTCTATATAATGTGTTAAATTTAAAAATTGTTTAATTTGAATTAAAAATGAAATAACCGTGAACACTGAAACTGATATTAAAAAGAAGATTTTATAAAAAAAGGTCATCGCCTTTTTTAATCTTTTCACATGATAAAATCTTTAATGCAAAACGAAAAAACGCTTTTTCTAATTTTTTTTCTCTTTTGTCCACAGGTCTCTTTGTGTAACGAAGGAAAGAAAAACAAATAAACATTCCTAAAGAATAACATAGCCAGCCGTAAGACGCGTCATTACGTTCCATTGTTAAAATTGAAAAGGGCGCGAAAACATTAGGATCGGTATTCTAAATTTGAATTCGATCCACAAAAGACGCTAATAGCGCGAGGGGGGTAGGGGTGCAGCAATGCTAGAATATTTCACATCTCATCCATACTGTCGATGACACCGAAGACACGTATAAGAAGAGGGTGATAAAAATGGTTACAAAAATGGCGGACCGGATACCCGGTTCGCTTGGGTGTACGGAAGCGGACGCAACGTCGGATGTTTGCCATCCAAGAAATAGAAAATTTCCAGTAAACTGCTATAGGTTGGGAGGAAACTCACATTTAAATTCAAGCTGCGGATCTGTAGGTGACAGGAAGAAGCTATCCATGTTCCTTCTTCTGCGAATGACACCGAGTGCTCATTTTCTTTTGATAGTTACCTCTTTGATAATCTTTCTTGGAGAAAGGCATCAGTGTATAGCTGCACAGCATCACGGAGATGGACATATACGCCCTCAGAAGTTTGCCATGGAACCTCAAGATCAAGTGAGTATAATATTTAACATAATAATCATTTCTTTATTTTCACATCTTTAGAATATTAAGGAAAAAACAATATATCCTTTGTATAAATTCATAATAAAATGACTTGTTTAAAAAAACTAAAGAAAAAATTTACGGTTAGGTGAAAAAAAATTACGAAATGTCAAAAGCAAAATTAAACATTAAGTGAATATTTTATCGGAAATATTAATATCAGCAACACATATTTATTCCTAAAATATAAATAAATTACAATTTTTAAAGAAGGTTACATAAATTTTGCAACAAAAATGTTAGAAACAAAATTGAATATAAAATTAATATTTTATTGGAAATATTCATATCAGCGATATGTATTCTCCATATAAGTATTATATATGTGGCATATTTATGTTTGTTTTTAGTGTTCGAACCTAATAAGAGAAATCACTTAAGTATTGGTCAATAAGAGAAAAAGCAATAACAGTCAATAGTCGTAGTGGTAATTACATATTTCCAAAGTACAGGTCGAACCTTGTTAAGAGGAGAAAAAATAATGATCTCCTTTCCACACGTATAATAATAATAATTGTTAATAGTGGTAGTAGTACTGGTAGTCTTAGTATGAGTGGAGTGGCCATGTCTAATGAAATAATAAAACATGGACAACATAATTACTCGTTAAGTCTACAAAGGAACATTAAGCTTATTTATGTGATCCCATCTCTGTTTCTAATTTGGTTCCTGACATAATATTATTAGGTATTATGACCTCGTTAAAGGCTCCCAGTGTACAGGCTTATTGCCCACTACTTTAATGGCGATTGAAGGCTTACACTAAATGGACAGCTGTTAAATGAGAACCACAATGATTATATTAGTATTATCTCACATTCCTTCTCTTCTGGTGGTACTAAGATAAAGGGTAATCTTCTCCAGTTTTTTCCTGTAATTAAAATGAACGAGAACAGTGAAAGTAACAACTATTATTATTGCCTGTACTTTAACACCGTTTGAATTAAGTAATAATTGTTTGTGTGAAAAGATATTTTGTAATGAAATTTTGAAATTTAATGAATAATTTAGCAACTAATCCTTCTTATTTTACCAATTAACCTTTATTCTGGGAACTTACATAGGAAACATGTAATTTTTATTTAGAAGTATTATATTCTAAAAGATTTCTCTCCACGAAGTTTTCATCTCATGGCATTACATGTCTTCAACTCTTTATTATGAAAGAAAGTTTATTTGAATATAATATTAAAAATTTAATCATAGCTGCGGGATATAACAATATGTAGTATATTCTATTAATTATCTTATGATGGCCATATCAAAGCATTCATATGAAAAAGTCACACAATTAACTACAATATTATTATAAATGTAGAAGACTAGATTCGACTCTATGTTCCTGAAAGATGTATAATAGTCAGTTAATAAATAAAAGCAATTTCGTATTTTTTGGACTAATTTATCTGGATCACTATCAGAAAACAATGATGGTGCAATAATTACCTTTCAAAGATAAATAAATAAAAATAAGTTGCTTTTTTATGCTTTTAATTTGCCTCGGCTTTTTGAATAGTCAATACAAATTTGGCGGTATCGAATATTTACATCAAAATTTGTTCAATATTATATGGAGGTATCGATGATGGATCTTTATACCTACTTAAGTAGATTTTTTTTATAATCATAAGATTTTAATATGATTCAATAATTTTTTAAACATTTTACTTTCACAGACCGCAATAGTTGGATCCAGGGTAACTCTGCCCTGTCGAGTAGTGAACAAGGCCGGACTACTTCAATGGACAAAGGATGACTTTGGATTAGGACTTCATAGAAATCTCAGTGGATTTGAGAGATACTCGATGGTCGGCAGTGATGAAGAGGGTACGTAGAAAACAATTTACTCATAAAAAGATATAACTTTTATGCAGTATTGTGAACTTTAACAGATGTATTTTTTTTAATAAATTAAATCTCTTCTATTCGAAAAAGCTATGTACTTATACAAAATAACAAATCTTTTATAAATAAAGAATGAAAATCTAGCACAATGTAATTGTAGAGGACACCTGCAAAATATTTGAGGGCCGGTGTGGTGCAGAGGTAACGCTCCTGCCTTTGAGTCACGAGGTCCTGGGTTCGATTCCCGGCCAGGACAAAATGAAGAATGACCTTTTTCAAATCATCCTGGCTCTGAGTTTTACATGTATAAGTGTTAAGTGCATTGTAAATGTGTGTCGTCTAGTAAGTACCCATAATACAAGATTCATATCTTAGTTTGTGACTAGCTCGATCTGTGTGAATTGTCTATGCGTGTGTTATTCATTGAAGCTACTTTAAGAATATTTTTTCCCGAGTAAACAAGTTTTTTTGCTTAGTAAAAATTGGGATTGTTTTTTGGAAGAGTATTTATTTTACGAATTTCGTTATTAATACTGCTCTTTATTTATAATGTCATGATTATTATTTACTCTTAAAGAACACGTGTATTGTTTGAATTCAAATTTAGAATCTTACAACCAGTGTTTATTAAAAGTACGTTCTCTTACTTCAGAATCCTTGGTTTTCTGTTATTTGTCTTTCCAAGAGCCTGTTGTATCTTTAATTATTAACTCAAATTGTTACACCGAGCTTTGGAAGCATTTTGTATTGTAATATGAGGCTTGCCTTTGAGCTGTTGTGAATTCTGTAAAACACAGAGAAAACAATTTAGTAATCTCGTTATAAAGTTGCCTATACAGAACAATGAAAAATTCAATGCTTCTTGGGAGTAAACGGAGTGAGTGGTCACCCCACTCTTACGGGGGTAACCATAATTAAATTTCCTAATTGCGGCACGAAATAATTAAATCGTTGATAAATGGATCAAGAATGTACTATGTACTACTACATTACTGAAATATGTATAAAGATTCATAGAATTCTTGTGTATTTAGAGAAACTGTTTTATCTGTTTGATGTAAATGATTTTTTCGACTCTAAAAAAAAGGTTTGTTTACATTTTTTTTTCACTTTGCTCTCTTTTGACTCACTAATTTTGATGAAAGTACTGCGATTGTTTTATGTTTAATTCATTTTTTGGCAACAGTAAATTTCGTTATTAATTTAATAATCTCACATTTTTCGTTCTCTGAAATGCAAATCAAATAACTGTTCGCGCCTTTTGAACGATCGTATTCTTTCAAATGATTAAATTTAAGAGATTTATTTTTTTTAAATCGTGTTAACAGTTTATTTCATTTTGCTGTTTAGTACAATAATATTGAAGAATAAAATAAAATACAGCATTACAATAATGAAGTGAATATAAATAAATTCATTAAAATAATAGATTGAATAACATACGTGGGAGTAATTTAAATGCCCTTTCATTTATAATATATCAATGATGATGATGATGATGATTTTGGATGATTTTATTTTTTGACGCCGTTTAACAGTCCCTAGACAGTCTCAAGGGCGCTAGTGAAGAGTTCAGTTTTTAATTTGCTTCTGTAGCTGGTGGGAGTCTGACTATTTCTCAATGGCACCGCTGGGCAATTACACATAACCGGTCCAATAACACTAAAGGCCCTCTCATAGAAGTTAGACTTACCGGCTCTATTGGGCCTAGAAAGTCTATTCAAAGCCAGTTCCGAAGAGCGCAGAGGTCTTCTAGTAGTCAAGTCAAGGGGACAAAGCTCTGTGAGGCACGATGGTGCCATTTTGTTTAAAGCCTTGTAGACCAAAAGGCATACCTTGAATGTCACCCTTTCCTCCACCGTCAGTCAGCGTAATCGTTCTAGGAGGGGAGTGATGTGGCATCTTTTTACTGTCAATCGTATTATCAATGCAATCATAATACGATATTTTTTCCTTTAAAAATAATTAACATTTAAAACCTCTTCACATTAGTTCACGCTTCGTGTCAAACCCGTGTAAATATTTATTATAAAATTTCAAATTTCCATCAAGAATATATTCATATTTTGTTAATTTTTTTTTAGTATGTATTTTTAAGCACATACTTGCTTGTACAAGAATTGAAATTCACCATTCTACGTACTCGTGGTGTGAGGTCCAAGTTTGAATAAAGTTTAATAGATTTTGTTATCCTCTGTGGCATTTTTGAATGGAAATATCACCGTACTCCTGAATCTATACAAACTCTATAACATAAACTCGTAAACAAACTGTCAAACTATTAACATACTTCTGAGTATAGTATCGCACGTACACATATTGCGTATGTAAGTGAAACCATTGTAACGCAGATTTTTTATTATATTTCTTTTTATTTATTGAATATATAAACAACCCAATAACATACGAAATATTTAATTTTGTTTTTTTTATTTAATGTGGCTTTTTCTGTTTTACAGGTGACTTCTCATTAGACATCTACCCAGTATTACTTGAAGATGATGCCAAGTACCAGTGTCAAGTGGGACTTGGCCCACAAGGTATTTATTTTTCACTCTCCAGTTCACATGTATTTACTTCCATTGAAAAATTAATATAAACTTATAACTTAAACAAAAATATATTAATAAGTCTAATCGGACCGTGGTTATAAAATAATGTCATATCAATCAGTCAAATTAGTCACAATACTTACTGAAATTGAAGCATATCATCGATCTTTTTATTGTACGGATTCTGTTATGACTTAGTATTATAGAATACTCATGTAGAATTGCAAAAGAAACGTATAAGTGTTATGGAATGAAATAACAAAACTTTATTTCCTTTCTGTTGATTTTGTAGCCTGTCTTCTGAGCAAATTAGTGCTGCGTTACTGGCCTATGAAAAAACCCCTTTTTTAACTAAGTGTGTTAAAAAAGGGGTATTTTCAAGTGAATAATCTTTCATTTTGCCTTATTTTATTTTATATGATATGTAATTTTACTAATAAAAATTCAACACTTTGTTAAAAATTGAAAAGTCAGTTGTTCTGAAATTTGATATTAATAGTATTTTAAGAGTCCAAAAACCCATCTATTACCCTGAGGCAATATCTATCAGTACGTGTAAATTCCTTGTACATTTTAATATTCCAAATTTTAAAAATAATAATAAAAGATCTTCATAGACTATAAAATTGTTATAGTGCAATGATAAGTAAAAATATAAATAATAGTCACACTAAAATGTATAGAATAGTGCACTCACAATAAACAATCAGAGAGCAGACATTATTTTGACTTTACATGATGTTTTTTTTTCTTCGTATAAATAGATAAACTTTAATTTTTTACCCTTTAATTATAACATCACGATTTAGTTACAGAGTTATCTGATTGCAGTTAAAATAACAAAAAAAAATAAGAACAAAATACAAAATTTTCAGAAGTTCTCCTCAAATGTTGATATCAATTGATATTTATTTCGTTGACATCTTCATTATTGGTGGATTGACGTAATACCGCATTTTTATTATTTGTCATTGACACGTTTTGTTAACAATATTCATTACAGATATAAAAATAATAATGATAAGCCAAATCTTCTAGATTTTACCAATTTTCAAGAATTTCAAAGGGGGGCTTATTCGTGCTCATGACACTTTAGCCAATTGTATGAAATTGGGAAAATATAAAATATACCCAATAGATAAATGGAGAAAATGAAAACATGGTGCAGGTAGATAAATTATTTGAATTGCAAATATTTTTTTTTTGATATCTTCCCAATTTGACATCTCAGTTCAAAGAACAATCATAATTCTAAGTACTGAGAAATGGAATGAATATAGCGTATATATTTTTGATGGATCTTAGACTTAACTTTCTACAAAACAGTAAATTTTCATTTAGCTCTTACATTATGTTTAAGAATAAAAATATTTTTATATGATATCAGTTCATTAATAATCAAATGCAGAGACTTTAAAGGGGTAGCTGTTTTTTTTTGGATTTACTAAGTGACTTTATTTCGAGAACACCTTCCGCTCAATGTGGAAGATCCTCCATAGACTTTCGAGTCGGTTTCACAAGTTAAAATAAACCTATTGAAGTTGAATTCCTGCCAACAAAAAATGAACAATTCAAGACAAATTATATGCCTTCTGATGGAAGACGGCTGTAATCCTCAAGACCTGATTCATACAAATGACTTGAAAGACCAGAAAGGAAGATGAAATAAAACATTTTATTTACATTGAACAAAAAAAGTACAAGTTAATTCGAAGTAATGCAGATATATTTTTATTGCGAGAAAAAAAATATGATTGTGTTCATTAACTATTTTGAAAAATAAATCTAGTTTCAATAATTAATATTATTAAAATTAATTAACGTGTATTGATGTGGTTGAAAATATCTCTCTTTTATTATTTCAACTTCAATACTTGGTATATTTTTGATATTAATTACAATCATATTATATGGTAATGTAATATCGTTTGAAGAGAAATCTGAACATTTTAATTAGGGAATTTATTAAAACCAAGTCATGATTACTGTACCTTTTTCTTTCAATCCTTTGAATTCATATTTTGTTGGTGTTAGGTGGTGTATATTTTTTATAAAATGATTATTTCTCCAAAAGCTTATTATCAAAGGCGCTTATTATTAGAATAAAGGGTTTTGATTGATCATTGAATAGAGTTATATTTTTTTACAACTTATACGTTGTTAATAACACCATAGATAATGTTTTTACAATATCAGAACAATAATTAGTATGCCTACCTTATTGAGACCGTCTTGAAAATTGAACATAGAAAATATTAAAACTGTGAAGAAAATAATATGAAAATGGGGCTTCCTGCAAAACTGGCATTGACCCATCCATATTTTCTCACCTTTTGGAGTATCCGTGGTGGTCAATCACACGTATAAACGGAAGATATTTTTAACGCCTTTTCAGGTTCTATGCAACATACTCAGTGCTATAAAGAAATTAGAATAAATGTTCCGATCCAAGTTTACGAATAAACGAGAAGAAAATCGATACAATATTTCCTGAAAGATATCGAACAACTTCAATTCACTAATTAGGTATGACACCCTTCCTGAATGTATTTTTTTAATCGGCACGGAAAGAATGACTTGCATGTTTAATTTGTGTTGTAAGTCTCCTGCTTGTCTGCTGAAAATTGTTTTTTTTTCATAGTATCGCACAGTTAGTTTTAAAATCTTGACTTATTTTACACTATGAAACATCATTATTTTACCATATTGAATACTTTTTCAGACATAGATCACTCGAAACTCGGAATTTTCGCCTTCAATAAGAATGAAAACAAATATTATATACAAAAGTCAAGTCCATTGTACTGAAAAACAAATAACACGATACGAACAATATTGTATGAGTAACTTCTTATTATTGGTATAAGTAATATGTTAGAAGAAGTAGTAATGAAAGACCCACATCAAAGTTCTGACCAATATTGTTGTTTCTAGACCTAAATTATATTACAAATTATTGCCATTCCAATACATTCCGATGTAGGTACAACGATGAAACATATTGACAACTATTAAAAGAAGTAGTGTTGAAGATTTTTTCATTGTCTTATTTTTTCATGTGTCCAATATCTCACGGTCTTGTGTAAAATAATCCTTCAAAAATGTTTTGAAATGTAAGTTTAGTTTAGCAAAATAGCGTATCTTTCTATTTAAATAAAAATACACAAACATACTCAATTAGGAAAGATATTTAAAGATAAATGTCAAAATATAAGTCCGTCTGAAAATTGAAAATCAGAAAAAAGAGCATAATGAACTTATTGCTTGTTTGATGAAGAAGTACTGTAGTTGAAATACAAACAAAGGTACAAATATACTTATATGTAAATGAATTCAATGAAAACCTATAACTATCATGATTTCCTACGTATTTTTTCAATTGTTTCCTTGAATATTTTCCTCATATTATTAAAAAATAAATCTTATGTTCGATGGGTATAATAATAATAATAATAAAAAAAAACTTTATTGCACAAAAAAACAACAAATGAAAAAAATTCAATTTAACTATACAAAAAAAAATTGTGCAATGGGCGAGTTTATCGCAGAAGCGCGATATCTTCCAACTAACCCATTAAACAAAAACTAAAATAAAAACAATAAATAAATAAAATAAATAATTGAAGATATATACATACAAATAAATACTAAACAAATAAATATAAATAATATATATACATACATATATAAAACTACCCAAATATAAAACAATTTCGGATACGTGACACGACATAGATGATGGGATACGGGAATAGGATAAGTGGTAGGAATGGGTCAGGATTGCTCATTGTGTATAAATATACAAAAAAAGATTTAAAACCAATGAATAAATAATACTATTTCACGTTGTGTTTTCCATGATGAAGCTTTCTTAGAAGCTTTTGTTTTTGACTCTTCAATTTATACTTTTTACATGCGCACTTGTCATTTATTATTGTGTATTTTTTCTTTACTTATTTGAGCTTATAATGTGTTTTTTTCCACAGGCCAACCAATAATACGATCAAGATTTGCTCAGCTGTCAGTTTTGGTTCCGCCAGATCCTCCCAGAATAGTCCAGGGACCTAATCTCATTGCGACTGAAGATCAAGAGGTTGAATTGGAATGTGTATCAGTTGGTGGAAAACCTGCTGCAGAGGTAAGCAAATTAATATATTGCATATAATATAGAACTGGATATTTTGCAACGAGTTGTGGTTTCGTTTAGTGAGCTTGTGGAAGACTGAAAACGTGATAGTAGATTTTTATAAACACATAATTTTATTGTTTTCTCCTTCACCATTTTACATAAATAAAGATAGTATAGATCATTCAATAGAAAAGTTTTGTACCCATTGTATAAAAAATAATAATAAAAAAAAACAAAATTTGTTCAACGGGCGTGGGGTAATAAATATTGTCTCCTCTGTTCTCATTGTTTTTGTCGTATAGGTAAATAATTTACCCATTTTTGTATTTATGGCAAAACATGAAAAAGGAAAGAACAACAAAATATATTCATGGGCTTGTTTCGGTTCATCCATCAAATTGTAAATTAAGTCCACCCTTAAATGACCAAAAAATACACCCTTTACAGTATCCCTCACTGATTAGATAATTTATTTTGTACATCCCCATGTTAATACGTTGATATATGATTCCCAGAATATAATAATAATAATCCGCTAGTCAGACCTACTCTCATGGTCTTTTAATCAACAATAAATTTATTTATCCGTCTCCAAATTCATAGATTTTTTATATATAATTCAAGTCAAGTATCATTTATTATACTTAATATTTTACTAAAACTTGTAACAAATTATAAAAATAAACATTTCACAATATCGTTATTAATATGAATCACACAGGATGAGTTAATCGTTTTGCTACGATAGCTCTCAAGTATTCCAGATGTTATATTTATATCACTTTCAAGAAAATTTAAAGCAAATTGAAATTAATATGATATAACAAAGGAATCTAGTATTTCGTTAAGTTTTTCTATCATTTACCTGGTTGAGTAATCATCATCGCCCTCAACCCTCCTCTCAGGAGGAGCACAGAGCAGGAACCAGCCTCCTCCATTCAGAGCGTCTCTGCGCCAATTGGGTCACCTTTTTCCACAACATTCCCTACGCTCTGATGTCGTTGTCATAGGAACGGTGTATTATGAAAGAGGGACGCCCGGGCCGACGGAACCCCTTCGGACGGAAGAACAGAGCTCTTTTCTGCCAACTATCATTGGGCATTCTCAGAACATGTTCCAGCCAGGACCATAATCTCTCCTCGTCAGACGCTCGGCATGGATGAGGCTGGTTTCTGTCCTATGCTCCCGAGAGGAGGGTTGAAGGCGATGATGATGATAAATCACCTATGTACATATAAACCATCACAGCAACTACCGCAAGTTGAGTTGCCAGTAAAAAAAAATAATTAATAATTATGTTTCACAAATTTTAGTAATGAAATCACGAACAATCAAATATCCTTTCTTTTCATCTGCTTTTTCAATGCTCTTCAGAATATTTTTTTTCGAAAAGTGTTTTATAATTTTTCTCTTTTCAAACGATTTTTTCGGGATGTGTATGTAATTTCCATTCAACAAAACCTTTCTGCTTTTTTTTTATTTTACATCAAACATGGAGTAGTATCTCTCTTAAATTTTATTTCATTTTCTTTTTCAACACCTCAGGGAACATACTATTGAAAATTTCGTTCGCAATAAATAAATCGTAAAGTTTGTTTGATGTGTATTTTTGTAATTAATTCTCTACACTACACAAGTGTTTTTTATTTCTCAATCTTTAAAAATGGCCTATAAAGATTCTCGAATCTAAAGTGTTATAAATTTTAAATGTGTGTTTTTATCCCGTATCTTATCCCGTAGTAAGTATAATAAGTATGTGTAAAATATAAATCATAATTGTCTATTCTCTGTCCATACACAAGACTTCGGTCTTTTTTGGATTGAAAAAAATCTTACGTACCTAAATATGTGATTATTTTTGTACAAATGTAATGTAAATTTACGTATATTTTTTATGTATATATATATATATATATAGTAAATAAATAAATAAAAAATAAAAAAAATCATTTTTCATTCAAATCAAGGCAACGCAGTTAAATTTTAAAATAACTCACCAACGTAAACAAGTTCAAAATTTTATTCAAATAATATACTATTAAGTACAATTTTAATAATTTATATCAAACGTATTATTATATTTGAATCGGTGAATACTCCGGTCTGTAGTAGAGTTTTTATTTATTTCTTAATTGTCTCCGTATTTTTTGTGTTGAAATAATTTGACACTTGCCTTACTTTCATCTTCAAAGCTATTTAATGTATTTGAAAATCATAAGTGAAGAAAGAATTCAAGCAACATTTGTTTTTGAGAAATGTAGAAATTATAGTATTTGAGAAATTAAGAGATACACGACAGATCGCTAAATGTTGCCCGACCGTGACTGAACTGACTGCTTTCATTTACTTAATACATACCTATAAGTTGCCGAGTTTTATTGAGTGTATTGTATTAATATTAATACCTAATATTATATATATACCCTCAATGTTTACTGAATCGGAAAACCTCCCTGCTGCAAATCGATATTCAATAATCTTTCTAAGTAGGTACTATTAATACTAATATACCATCACGGCATATCCCGCAAGTAGAGTAGTCAGATATCATTTGTGTTATAATAATAATAATATCCGTATCCGTTAATAGTAGTATGTTAAGGTGTAAATCGCCGTGAATTCTACGCAAAGAATTACCATTGATTCTTCGTGAAGAATTATATACATATACGTGCTACCGATTCTTCCTTAAGAATTACTATTATTGCTTATCACAGCTTACGAATGATGAATCACCATACACCCGTCAAAAACAGGGACGCCATTAAAAATGGGAGCGGCCGTTTATTATTATTATTAATAACAATAATAATATTCACGCTATGAAAATATACATATTATTATACTCGTTATATAGTTTTATCCCGGAGGGTTAAAACAAAACTCCCCTAAAATCTAAACATCGCCCTGCGTCTGAGTACTATCTGTATTCACTAAATTTATTTCATACTCTCATAGTGCTCTTTTTTCCTTTAATTTTTTTCGCATTATAGATATCTATGAAATATACCTATAACATAAAGCAGAAAGTTTTCCCGTGCGAACACACTCGCTGAACAGTAGTGACCCGAATGTATGAAATACGTATTTTTTCATATTTTTTCCCAATCCTTTGTACAACAAAATGCAAACTTTTTGCTTTGATAACTTCGTTTGTAATCGTTTTAAATATTTTATTTTAGTAAATAAGCTTTGATCAACTATTTTTTAATTCTAAATTCATTTTTTTTATTATTTATTGACATTTGCTATTAACTAAGCCTTCTTGTTACGCTCACTTACATATATGTCCTTCAAAGAACAAGACGGTTTCTCGAACAGGGAGTAGAAACAAACATCTTTCACTCAGAGAACAGAATTGGATAATGTTCAAAGATAGTAAGTGACAAAGTTTAGAAAGATCCAAATTACTATCGCTTACAACAGCTACATCATGCGAAGATGAAATATTATGATTAGAAGAATATCAATAATATTTGTAGATCAGAAAATAACAGACTTATTTCCACTTTGTACTTTAAAAATGTTCGTAGACCACCCGTGAAAGAAGTGCTCTTCCACTTTTGTTTCGATTTCAATTTTCAATTTTCGTGTTTCCTATATTATGTTCGGTGTTAGAAAAAAATAAAGACATTTCGTATCTTAAATTCATCGATGAGTTTTATCACCCATCCCACTTTTTGTTGTTGACAGTTTGCATATTTTTAACATGTTGTTGGCCTGCTGGCTACCCAGCGTGTAGGATTTGGCATGATGTAGATAGAAGTAGTAAAAAGAAGAAGAAAAAGATGACTATTTACGGACAATCAATACAGATTGAATGGATTAGAAAAGACAAAAAAATTTATGTTGGTACGATAAAGTATGCAAATCAAACATTACAAATGAAATTGTGAATACCTATAGCATTTTTTTATGTTTGAAAACAAAATGCAAATGCAAGTACAGTAGGCGATTTTATTGCTATATCTTCCAACCGATCAAGCGATATTTCATAAAAATATCCACATTATATTGTGTCAACCCTTTACATGACATGACTTCATAATATAATGCAACCCATTTATGTCATAAATATGGGGGATGGATTTCTACCATAAGGCAATTAACTACAAGTTTTAGATCCCTAACGCCATCCCTTAACACACATTTTATTAACTCTTTGTTTTATTAATAAGTTATTAAGATATAAAATACACACTTGATAATTGTAATGTACACAGCAAAAATATGTAATATATACTTTTTATAAGCCACACCATTACTTTACCTTTGATAATAAATACAATAATATTTAGATCATAGGCAATCTTGAACTCAAATCTAAGTCAAATTATTGAAATTATTTTTTATAGATTTGTGTACTTCATATTCTCGAATTTCGTTTACTAAAACAAAGTAGTTGGGAGATGCTGCAATAACTAATGTGCAATGATATTAAAGAAATTAATTTAAAATTCATTAATAAACAGATGACAACTAAAATTCATATGTAAATGTTAGGTACTATTTTGATACATTTGTTTGTAATTTCTCTATGACCTCCTTCAGGAAATTTAATAAAATCAAAAACGTGTTCTGAAATTCTTCTTCTTCTTCGTGATGTAGATCATCGATCTATTAGTTCAGAAGTTGATGCCTCTTGTGATGCTAAAGACCAGAGGCCTGAGTCAATAACACATTTTCACGTTACGTTTTCGTTCCGTTAGCGTTCAAATGTAGACGATGTTGCGCCAAAGTGTTAATTTTCCTAACTATTGTGTATCTTAGCAACGAAATTGACACTTGCTTGCAACTTTGTCTATACTCGAACGTTAACGGCACGAAAACGTAACGTGAAAATGTGTTATTGACTCAGCCCTCAGCTCTCTTTTCATCTTTTTAGTGGTGTTCCACGGGGACGTATGTGCTATATTTAATGCAGCTATATGTAATAAAGGTTCTAAAATTAAATTAAATTATTCTAATTTGCTAGATTTTTATGTAGATAGATATTTTTTTACATGGTTTTATTTTTTTATTTTATATTCTTAATTCATGGCGCTTGTAGATGAAAAGTAGATGTAATAAAAAACCCAGAAGATTTTTAAGACTATAATTTTGTTAATATGCAATAATAATATAAAATTCGCAAAATTTTATAAAATTAGTAGTGTAATTATTATCCATATAATTTTACCCCATTCCTTTCAATTACGCAAACAGGTATACCTACCTCCTAAATAAGTTTTATTATGAAAACAAAAACAAAAAGTGTTGAATTAACCCTTGGAGACTTTCTTTAAAATGTTATACGTGTCCACCGGCTAGGGGTTAAATTAACCCAATGAACGTAGTTGTTATACCTAATAATATTATTATATAACGTACCTACTACTGTATATTGTGGTAGGTATGTATTATTAACACATCATGAAAAGCGTTTTTTTTTCTAAACCTGCATTAACGTCACGCCTAAGTTTATCTTAATAATAACTTTATTATTTTAATAATTTTACGTACACAATAAAAGACATTCCTGTTCTGAACACTAACAATCTATTTACGACTATTGCATAAAAATCACAGGATTGTAGCGAGATATAAAAATAATTTCTAAAATGAAACATTTAACAATAGTACAATTAGTTATTTTATGTACGAATGTCATACCACATCATCTTCTCAACAGTTTAAATATTTCGAGACTACCAAAAGTAACATCACTCTACAGAAGGCTGCGATTCTAAAAATTGTAGAATATATTTTCACAAATATAAGAAACTTGAAAAAAACAGGTTAAACTTAACAAACTGATACAGATACTGGTGACACTGACACAGAAAGCTTAACGCGCTGATACAGAAACGAGTAACACTGACACAGAAACAGATAACACTTGGTATATGTCCCCTTGTTACTTGGATTACTGGTTGCAAATTCTAAATAATATATATATATATATATATATACAACTGTATTAATTTAAATTTGACATAACAATAATAATTATAAACTTTATTGTACAGACAATTTAAATAAAATAAGTAAAAATTGCAAATTTTTAATTATACATTCCCGGTTTTTATTTTGATAGTTTTTGTTGACGCGTGCCTCAAGGTGTTAAGGTTTAACTTATAACTAACTGGAGGATTTATTATAATAATTTACTGACTATGGAGGGTATGTTTTAATTTTCATAATGCTGCTTACCACCCCTGAATCGCAAACTCTCTCTTTACATTTTACACAGAGGCACTGCCACGTATATAAGTATCTACTGCTAGTATTATACACTATTGTACTTATGATATTATTATAGGCAACCCTGTTTTGTACGCTAATTCAGCGTTAATTAAAACGCTCTATAACCTAATTTGTGAAGTAAATAACAGTTTTGCGGGTTATTTATAAACCTTTTTTATATGTACCTACCTTCATTTGAAATTCACGGTTTGAACTGTATTTATTCTTCTTTAGGTACTCTATCCTTTTCTTTGACAAATATTGAAAAATAGACCTTCATTATATTCTCAAGAGATTGTTCTTCTTCTTCTTTGGCAATTATTACTCGCACATAATGTTAGGGGCTACCATAATTGTTTTTTTTCACCACGTGGTTCTGTAGAATGGATCATTCTGGGTAACATTGCAACCTCAAAAATCCTACTTTCCCGATTCCTGCCACCTACGTTTAGCCCTTCTTCTGAATCGTCTGGAAGTTTTCGGTTTTTATTTCCTATGTAATTTTATAGCCTTTTTTGGACATACGCCCATGCTAAGGTAACTTGATTTCCTGTTTCTTCGCCGCAACATCCCGTACATCTAGACTAGGTACCTCGAAAAACACCACACATCCATTTTACCATCTTAATTTCAGCAAATTGGATAGCATAGGCAGGTATTCCAGGTCTTTGAACCTTATACGAGAACTGAACGAACAATATTGTTATATACTAGGCCCTTGAGTTTGACACATCTTCTTGTTACTGTTCATATAAGCTGCAGATATTCGGTTTTGAATATCCGGGTCTCCAGAAAAATGTATAATAGTGCCTTGATACTTGCATTCTTTGACACTTGTTAAGTTCTTTCTTGCTATCATTCCCACCAATCAACTACCTCTGGTACTCCAGGATTCATTCAACACTATTTTATTTAGTTTTAAGAGTTATTTTGATGATAAGATGCAACTTAATCTAAAGCATTTGCACTACTTAGATAATTTGAGGATAATCAAATTTGCAATTACATATAGTTAATAGTCCTGTATTGGTTTCATTACCCGGTAGTGACCGCACTGCTGGAAAGTACAAAATGATAGTTTTTCGAAAATTAATTTTCAAAATGAAATTCATCACTTCTCTTTGAAATAACAGTAGGAATAACGGAATAAAATTAACGTGTTTGCTTTCATTAAAATAACAACAGATGTATATAATATTACGACGTAGAAGTAGGACCCAGAAGACCAGGCAGACCAGTGACCACCTGGATGTCCACAATTGCCAGGGACATGAAGGAGGCAAAGTTGGGCTCGGAGGATGCAGGGGACCGGAAAACTTGGAAAATGAGGACTAGGAAAGCCGACCCCAAGTAAATGGGATAAAGGCGAGGGCGAACAAGAAGAAGTATTTATTATGTGTATAGCATGTATTAAAGTTGAGAAGATTCTGATAGTCTTATGACCATCGCATACAATACACCGTTCCTATAACAGCAATACCAAAACATAAGAAATATCGTAGAAAAGAATACCATTTGCACAGAATCACTCTGTATGAAAAAGTGTAGTTTTGGACTTTACTTCAGAGAGAACAGTTTAAATGAGACTGAAGGCAAAAATATAAAACCCTTGTGTTAGAAAACAATCATTTTTATTAATAAATGCTAAATATTTTATTTACAAAAGATAGTCTCTCAAAATTTATTAAAAACTATGTGAAATATTCAGTGCACGCAAACTTTATTGCAAATGTCAAGCAATATGATGTTCATCTACCAACTTTTTGACAATTCATTAAATACTTTAATCAAAAAGTCATGCACCTACATTTTATTTATAATATGTGATTCGTTATATTAATAACGTTAAGGACATATAGTTATATTGAGTTTCACTACAGCTTTAACTTTGTTAAAATAAAAGTTTTTTGGTGACATACTTTCATGGTTGCTAAGTATTTTAGAATGCAACTTTATTGTGAACTAACTTTGCTTATATTCAAAAACAATTTATCGAATATTCTTAAATAAACTCATAATACTACTAATTGGTCCAAAAATAGTTATCATCAAGCATTTTTTTTACCTTACCTGCGATGATTACTTTGTTAAGTCCATTGTGAGATTCACTACCGGTTCTATAAAGGTAAAAGCTACTTTGAGAAAAAGTCCAAGATGTTACAATTTTCTTTTAGTTACTATGAGTAGTAACCATAGTTGGTTATTACTAGATTTTTATTCTGCAAAAAATTTCAAGAGACTTTTCTTTTCTGTGGAACGACTTTATGTTCTTAAATGTTTTACAAACCAACCTTACAAAAAAGTTTTTGATGGGATGAGTTTTCATATTTAAAAACATACATACATCATCTTTCTTTGTCCTATTTGAGACTGGGGTTCGCTGTGCCCAGGTACATTCTACTGAGATCCATTGCTACTTCAAGGTTTATGATCACTCAAAATCAAGTCTCTTATACCTATAGATTGACCACTTGATCTTACCGGATCCTTCTAGGTCCAGACGGCCCAACGCCCGTCTGTCCTCTTCCACAGCTTCCAACGATCTTTGTTTTAGCATATTTATGGCATAAAAACACTTCGCTCAATAAATTAAAATATTCATTCGTTAACTTAACTCACTCGATTAACACGTAATTATCGGCAGACGAAAGAAGCAAATTATCCAATTTATTTATTTATTTATTTATTTATTTTATTCTTCTTGCACATCATCATTCATATAACAAATAAAATAAAGCAATATACACAAGAAAAAATGTGATGATGTGCAGTGGCGAGATTATCACTATATAGTGATTTCTTCCATCTAACCACAATCTATGACATATTATTAAACGTTTTGCAATACGTCTCCGCGAGAATAAAATTATTATGAATTGTTAATAAAAAAATGATAATTACAATATTGTTAGAAAATTTCTGAACACAGGTATTTCAGGCACAATGCTGGTATTTTGAACACGCGTTTTGAGCCTAATTCCTGATATCCTGTATATGTGGAAAGATGAATTTTTCCCGGCATTAGACTGTTAAGTTTTTGTGTGACTATGACTGATCATATGGAGACTTATCTGGTTGTATAATGCTGAGATGTGTGGGTGGCAATCCTGCTGCTACGTTTAAAAAATCACAAACCGTTCTATAAAAACCTTTTTAATCATTCATTCCAAGTAATTTTCAATCAAAATGTTAAACAAAATTCAATTTTTAACAAAAATAGAAAAAAAATATTCGTTTCTAAAACTATTAACATTTGTGTGGTTTTATTTTCGTAAACTATTCCTTGAATATTTGTATAACATTTGCATATTTTAATTTAGCGCATAGTATAATAACAGTTAGTCACTGTTCACATTTAGCCTAATATTTTATTAACATGAAAATGAATACATTATTCTTCAAATAGGTATTCGTATATAACTCCGATAGGTAATTTTTAATGGAATATTGAGCCCGAATTTTATTTGCATAATGTTGAAAAATATATTGTAATAATATGATTTAAAATGAAGCTCTCTTTTTTATAATTCCATAAATATGTAACTTTGCGAAAAAACAAGTAAGATATATTATTGTCTCTTTAAAATGTTTAAAAAAAAGTATGGGGTATTCAATAAGTTTATGAATATTCTAGAAGAAGATACATACATACGTACCATCACGCCGCTCCCTTCGCGGGGTAAGCGGAAAGAATCATGCGCCGCTTCCTTATATCCTTGCATACATCTTTCGCTTCAGTCACTGTCATACAATGTCTTATGCATGATCTCCTGTTCAATGTGCTCAATATATGACCGTCGTGTATGATTTGATTAAAATGATCTTGCCATTTGATCCTCGGACGGCCACATCTCGGAGCACCATTCCTCTCAGCCAAAATATATCTTCTTGGTCATTATGTCCTCATTTATTCTTTCATCATGCCCTTTTTCTTTATTATTGCTAATATTATTTAAAGGCAGCTTTTTTATTATTATAACTAAAGAATCCATATAATTTCTTTTCAGATCACATGGATTGATGGTGAAGGCAACGTTATGACTAACAACCTTCGCTATACGACAGAACTTCTTCAAGATGGCAGAAGGGTCACGGCTAGATCCATCTTAAGATTAACTCCAAAGAGAAGGCACCACAACCAAACATTGACGTGTCAGGCACAGAATACTGCTGATAGGGCGTACAGATCAGCCACTGTGCATTTGGAGGTAAGAACTTTATACTGCATATTTTTATACTCAGAACTTGTGAATCCAGTCATTCAAGTTAATAATTTCCTGTTATTGATTGAGTTGACATTTATTTTGTTAAACTCCATATTTTACATGGAAATGAATAAAATTGGTTTTGTTTTAAATAATACTCGTATAGTGACCAAATTTCGACTTACAAAGTCATTGTTTAACTAATAACTTTACAAAATCTAGACACTTTGTAATTAAATACAAATATAATATATAATAATAATAATAATTCTTTATTAAAAATAATACTGTTCACAATCATATCACACACATGAAAACATATTGAAACATGCACAAATATCTGTCTACCACACTAGCCGCAAGGCTGTGTTGTGGCAGGATAACAATGGATTTATACACCTAACAATCGATTTATCCTGTCAAGCAAAAATTAAACAATCAAACATAAAAGCAAAACATAAAGTAAAACTAAAACCAATTGTGTTTTGTTCTATTGGTTTTAAAGTGAGTTTTTCTATCATACTTAAAAGATTCTATCAATCATTACTATTTTTGCTTCTAAAAAATGGACAAATTTACAAATTCTTAGATCTAAAGTAAGTTGTTTTACTGCCTCGTAGATCAATTACAAATTATTTACAAAACTGCACACGATATCGAAGATTTTATTGATTGCATTCCTGCTTATAATTCTATTATGGCAATAATAATATTAATGGGTGCTTTTGAAACTATCGCGTTGATTATTTTATTACTTATACTACCACAAAATAATAATAAAGGTCTATATTATATTATGGACGTCCGAATGTCAAGTTGATAGATGGACCTATTAATCATACGTGTGTGTTTTATTGAAACCGAACCAAGCATTACTACGACTCCACCGCTTGATATTTTAATCCAAGCTAATTTCTTGTTCATCCAAATGTGATTGTATTAATAATGCATATAACATTCCTACTTACCTATCACTATTATTATTGTAGACACTTGCCCCAAACGGAATTCTTATATGTAGGTATAATGTAATTCAACTAATACATACCAAAGATAGATGCTTAGGTGTTGTGACAATCAGATTTTTGTAACGTGGAGTTCCTGAGTTTTACTATCTTATTTTTAACTGTCTTGGAGAAGACAACTTGAGTGTCATTACGTTTAGTTTGCCCGCTGGCTACCCCGATTGAAGTGTATGCCGTCATGGTATTGATTTAGACTGATTTTACAATAAATAAATAATAACTTTTTGACAAAACAGCAAGTTTAAAATAAATTTTTAAATTATTCTTAGATATGTAGAGTTATTTTCGAATGAAAAGTAACATAACAATTGATAAATCGAGAATATTATTATTTAACAAAAAGTTCATTTACACAACTAGCAAATTGTACTCACTGTATTTAAATGAAAACTCTCTTTTATTTAATAATACGTGCGATAAATTTTTATTACGAAATTGGAAGAGATATTACTTGAAAATTGATCAATATCACAATAATATAAAAGAATGCACGGATATCTTGTACGCTTTTGGAGTTATGTAACATTATACTCATGTAAATATTGAAAACGACTAGCTTCAGCTATCGCAGGACAAAACAAGTACCTATTTGATCAATATCACAATAATATTAAAGAATGCACGGATATCTTGTACGCTATTGGAGTTATGTAACATTATACTCATGTAAATATTGAAAACGACTAGCTTCAGCTATCGCAGGACAAAACAAGTACCTATTTGATCAATATCACAATAATATTAAAGAATGCACGGATATCTTGTACGCTATTGGAGTTATGTAACATTATACTCATGTAAATATTGAAAACGACTAGCTTCAGCTATCGCAGGACAAAACAAGTACCTATTTGATCAATATCACAATAATATTAAAGAATGCACGGATATCTTGTACGCTATTGGAGTTATGTAACATTATACTCATGTAAATATTGAAAACGACTAGCATCAGCTATCGCAGGACAAAACAAGTACCTATTTTGAATAAACTTCGCGCATCATAGAGTTTGAGATCGAGAAAAGATTAAGAACATATTATTATTTAGATCGTGTCACGAGTAACCCTGCAGTTCTTATTTTCTCTTAAAAGATGGTGTACCTATTTACATAACATAACATGCATAGACAATTCACACAGAGCGAGCTAGTCCCAAACGTAGATAAATCTTGTATTATGGGTACTAACACGACAATACACATAAATGCAATGCACTTAACACATATACATGTCACATCCCTGGGTCTGGACAATTTGAATTATCTCATTCTTCATTTTGCCCTGGCCGGGAATCGAACTCGGGACCTCGTAACTCAAAGACAAGAGCGTTACCTCCGCGCCACACCCACCACCTATTTGCTGGTTGTACACATGAGGAATCTGTTGAGAAATATTTTCGAGATTTCCACTTACATAGATGTGAAAATTCACTCAAGTAAGAAAAATTCTGTTAACATAGATACGAATATTAATAGCTTTTTAGCTGAAACATATTTTTTGTGCTACATTATGTTACAAAAAATCAACAATTTTAATATCAACTGTATAAATATTTACATATTGAGTTTCACTTAATTTTATCTTCGTATGAAGAGAATGAAAAGAAATTCTTTATTTTTTTATTGTTCTGATAAAATTTTAAGATTTTTTTTATGGAAAATGTATGCCTAATAATAAAATATGTCAAAGTTCGTAGTAAAAATAATATTAATACAACATCTACCCAACATTTTTCTGAAAAATGTTTCTACTTCTTATCGTCATCAAAATAATTTTCTGTGAAGTAATTTTTATTAGATATTTTCTCTTTCGAAAATGTTCATATCATATTATAAAAATAATATGTAATATTTATAAAAAAACATTGACACAAAATAGAATTCTCCACTCGATAAACATTATTTGATAACATTTAAGTAGAGAAAAATTTCCAAAATAGAGAATGTCACATAATTGACGCAAATTTAAATTATTGTTTCATCCCTTTATTTGCAAGAGGTGTGTTGATAACATTATTAATTTTTATCAACATTCATATAAAACTTTTTATCTTTATTTAAATACTAGTTTTTACGCTAGTATTTTTTGCTTTGGGGTCTTTGCTGGCGAAAATCACTTTCTAGTACAAATCCGTCCGACAATCACTGTGATTCCATTTTTAAAATCTCTATTACTTACGTTATTCAAGGACCTACCTGTATCTACTCGGTAATATACTTTTTCAAGAACAAAATAGCTAAAACCATCTTCCATTTAAAGCGATTTTGTGGCGATTAAAATAAGACTTCCCTATTGCTATGATAAAATGCATTTTGCCATTTAAAAGGTGTTTTATTTAATAAGAATATTTTTTAATAAATATTCTTCCATATCAAAACACAGAATAGTTAGTTGCTAATTATTCTTCTTTAACAAAACACAGAATATTTAGTTACTTAATATTCTTCCTTTACAAAACACCGTTTCAATTAACAGCATTTTTTTTCCAGTTATAAAAGAATATCTATTTAATTTTTTCTAATTGAGTCTTGAAATTTTGGTTTTAATTTACCCTCTACAAGTTTAATTACAGTGAATTGCCCCTAAATATAACTATAAAATGTCCAAAACATGTTGGTTATTTCAATAATTAAAGTTTCTGGAGCTCACTCTACGTATGTAGAAGTTGTGAGAAAATTACCCAAATACAAAATAATCTAAGCGATTTGAATACATTACCAGTTCGGGAAAATGTATTTACCACTTTTTGTGGTTATAATTTGATTTCCTTATTTCATAGAACTTTTATAGTCGTATCTTAATACCTACCTACTAGCCTAGTTTGTGTATATGTTTATAATTAGATATATTCAGGTATAAATGATATCATTATAAAAGTTTGTCGATTCTAGAGTTCGTTGTACGTTCACAGAAAACAGATGTTACGAATTCCGCACCTACGAGAGAGCTCCAAAATATTTTTTTCAGACTGATCCCTTAAAATTGTTAGTAAAGGGGTAACTATGAAAAGATCTTTTCTTTGCAAAAAAAACTTTTATAATAATATGCTGAAATCGAGAAACTGCGTTTAAAAAACTATTCCACTTCTGACGATTTGATAATAGGATTAACAAGTAGTGTTTCTTTTGTATGATATTCACATTCCATGTACCAATTAAGAACAAAAACCGCCTCTATTTTTTCTGTCTCCCGTTGAGAGAACTTTTGTGCGAACTGAAAATATAATCTAATATCGATGTTACGATATTGGTACATTATTATCATGAATTTTTTTTTTTAAATATACAATAATTGTACCATTAATGATTTAAAAACCACGTGTTACTCATATATTTTTTCATAATTTATTTTATTTTTGAAGATATTTTTTTGCATATGCAGCTTATGTTACCATTAATAATTTATTAACCATACTGCTTACCATTAATAAAACATTACCTTAATTTTTTTAATTTGCTTTTGGTTTGTTTTAGTAATCAATATTATATTGAAAATTATATCTCATTTCATGAATACCTTTTTAATGAGCATTTTATAACCACCCCATTGCATTCAATTGAATTTTCATTACTGAATCGACTATATAATTAGTTCATTCCTCTGACCACTGATTTTGTATTTTAACTCGCTTTATTAATACTATTTTCACGAAGTTCGTTACTAAAACATTTTGTTTAGATTACCTAATTCAATTTCAAAAAACCACAATATTCAACAAACCGCTCAAATTTGTATAATAATACTTGTAAAATAGTTCTACATATTATATATTTGCTAATTATTAGGTATTTGTATGAGCATAAAAATAAAAAAAGTATTGGACTCTTTTTTATTTTACCTTCATTCAAATTATTGACAGAGATACACATGTTTCTTTTTTACTATAGTTTTATCTACTATTGAGCACTCAAGATTTTTTCATCCTTTAGTTAAACCACTCAATGTGTCGCATACCTTATTGGAGAGGATTTTTCATTATTTGATTTTTTAACTTAAATCAACTAGAAACCTTGCACTTTGCTAAAATTATGATTTTTAAGATGGATGGTGCTACTTTTTGTCTAATGTGCCTTGCCTATTGACTGCATCCATGAAAATCGTCTGGATCTTCAAAAGGTTTATTTTCCTCAAATATCCGTTTGCCGTAAAATGAGAATATCATATTCCATTTTCTTTGCCAGATCAAGGCACCTTAACCACCAAAAGTTCCATTTATGCACGAAGCCGTTGTTGTTTAATAAACCGCAGGTGATAAGTTAGTGCATTACACTAGTAGGTACTGTGTAATAATAATGGTAATTATTATTATGTTAATTTGATTGCGGCTTAATTCCACTTACAATAATACCATTATCCATCGGTTGTTATAATCATAACAATAATATCCATTTTAATAATAAACGTATTAATGTTTTGAAAATTGTGGAATTAATACGTTAACACATTGTATTGAAAGCTTTTATCAGAATTAGCTACATTATCCATATAATTATTGCAGAATCATTTCCTGTGTGTTTTCATATAATATATTATAATGGTATACAAAACAATATGATATTATATTCTGTGGCTATA
Source organism: Athripsodes cinereus (assembly GCA_947579605.1). Classification (NCBI taxonomy): domain Eukaryota; kingdom Metazoa; phylum Arthropoda; class Insecta; order Trichoptera; family Leptoceridae; genus Athripsodes; species Athripsodes cinereus. The sequence goes on from OX388309.1 coordinate 22,796,036, forward strand.
CCATTATATCACCTCATTTCGAGTAGAATATTTTATATTTAACATATAACCTTTTTTTATAGTTATTACTCACAGTTTTAAATCAAGACTACTACATGTCAAAAATAAGGCGATCAATTTTGTCGTGCCGTCAGAACATGTTAAATCTAATAAATAATAATAAAAGATGAAAACATTACTAGATTTTATTTTCAATTTTGTCAGTACATGTATGTAGAAGAGTTTATAAAAGCAAATATTTAATCGCATATCGTCGATATTTGAATGTCTGCATCCAGAAAGAAAATCAATCAGAACTTTTATTATATATTTGTAATCAATCATTGATACATAAAAGAAAACTATCGGCTATAACTGGGTTAATATGAGAAGGAAAATATTTAACGCCTTCTATGTGAAATTGGTCTGTTCCTAGACATTTCATTTTTTTATTATATTACTTCATTATACATAATGTATTGTAAGGTATTGTTTTTAAATTATTGATATAACAGACACTAATATTCATCGATCAATTTAAATTTAGTTCGTAATATCAAGTAGGTCATTCTTTTTCTAAGCGATCGAATAACACGTCATTGTATAGTATGATGTATCTAAATATAATTCTCGTATTTTTATATCATTTTCGACACATCAATAACAATGTAACTAATAATAGATATCTTAACTTTATCGCAAACTATTTATATCTCAGTAGTTCCATTACAAAAACATTATTATTACAAGTTTTCGAGTGTCGTATAAAAGGTAGGTGAATCTTAAATTCAGCGATGACGTTTGCCATCCACATCAAATGTCTTAATTTTTTGTTGGCACGGAGAGGACAACATGTAAGTTTATTACTTGCGGCTGGTATGCTTACTACCCCACTTGTGGGATATGCCGTGATGGGATAGTAGTAGTAGCAAGTTGGATTGAAAAATCGCGTAAGCGATGACTTTTTTTTATAATTCTTATATCGTACTACGTAAACGTACTACATAATACGTTTAGATATTATACCAACATATAACATCTTATTCATTTATTTATGTAAGTAGTTTTCAAATTATAGCTCACTTCTTTTAATACTATTATATTTTTATTTCAAAAGTCACAATTAAAATTAAAAATATATACAGTTTACATGTAGAATTCTAATTGCATATATTCTAAAAGACACAGTCATTAAACTTATAAATCTTATCCACATATTATTATCCATGAATATTATTGCAGTACGTATTATTATTATTACATTTGTAGATACTTGCTATAAATTAAATAATAATATTACAATAATCATAATTCTATTTACAAAGGGTCTTGAATATAAAGAGGCAATAAGCGAGTCCTTTTACTATAATAATTCGTCCAGAAGTTGTCGCTCCACTTTTCTATCCTCTCTGTTTTATCATATTATAATGAAAAATATAGTGGTATGAGGACAGGATCTATGATTTTATGAAATTCTATTCAAGCAGCCTTGAGGCGACAAACTGTCACGAAAAAAAAAGCTATTTTAGCTAAAAGTAGTATTTTTATATTGTAGAGTATTAAAAGTATTTACAAGTAAAACCAGTTTTAAAACCGCGTATCTATGCAAGAGTGCTTAATAAAATGTAACGTTTAATAATTTTTAAAAATTATCGATATTTCAAATAAATTCACCCACTCCTAAAATACTTTAGCAGTAGCCGATGAGCTTTTGTCATGAAGATAGTATTGGTCAGCTAAAAAAGCATTTGGACTTTGAATCCCTCAAATGAAAGTTCAAATCTATACCATCAGGCTTCCTACACCATTGTTGTTTGACAACTTCTGTTAGCCTCAATTTTTCTATTACTGGATAGGCTTTTACCTGCTAGAATCTTTGATATATTTCTCAATCACCCATTGTTTTTTCATCATCAGTTCATATAATTTGATAGCTTTTATATGCAGAACATCCTTGAACATCACATATTGTAGCACTCCATAAAACGTGTATCTATTAATAATGTAAGGTGATAGCGTTACATAATAGAACCTCTTAAATTATTCCGTCATAATTATTTTTATTATGAACCATTTCTGAACAATTCTCTTCAAATCACCTGCCCGTTGTTATATCCGTTTAAATTCATTACTAAATCACGACCATTTTACACGGCAAATAAATCCGAATTACATCCGGAGTTGGAGGCAACTGTAATGTATATAAGGTACCACTTGGTAGTTTTCCTTAATATCTACCATTCTCGGGTCCCGGGGTCGCCAATAAATATCTTTAACAATGCTCCCCTTATGCTATCTCTTATAGCGTCCTTTAGTCGATTTTATCTGAGATATTTATACGGTATTTCAGTTTCAGTAGGATATACTAAACGAACCCGGTTGACTGATAGACATTTTATATGTTAGTTTTATATATTGCGATGTTGTATGTAGTGAATCTCTTTTACGTTTCCATTTAAAATATTTTTGGTTATTTCCATCGGCATACAAAACTATTTACCAGTTTCAGTTGAATACGAGTATATCTAATAGGGAGCAGAATCAAAATAATGTGACTTTTATTTCTTCTAAGTAAATTAAGGACTTCATATGTATTTCAAGATATTTACATACATACATACATACATACCATCACGCCGCTTCCCTCGCGGGGTAGGCAGAAAGGATCGAGCGCCACTTCCTTCTATCCTTGCACACATCTTTCGCTTCCGTCACTGTCATACAATTCCTCATGCATGCTCTCCTGTTCAATGTGCTCAACACGTGACCGTCCTGTAGGATTTGATTTAAATGATCTTGCCATTTAATCCTCGGACGTCCGCGTCTCCGAGCACCATTCCTCTCAGCCAAATATATCTTCTTAGTCATTCTGTCCTCATTCAAGATATTTTACATCTCAAATTCGGCGATGAGGTTTGCCACCCATCCTGAATGTCTTAATTTTATATTGGCACGGAGAAGACAGCTTGCATGTTTTATATGCAGCTGGTCTGCTGGCTACCCCACTTGTGGGATATGCCGTGATGGTATAGTAGTAGTAGTATATTCAAATCACACACAAATATTTTTTTTTATTTACCTCAAATGATCGTCTATACTATAAGTCCTTTAACGCCCATTGTTGAACAATTTTTATTCTATTTTTAAAGGCTAGTTTTGTATTTACGGGTGGTTATTGAATATTAACCTCCCATTTTAATTTCACCCCCATCTTCTTGCCTCAATAGACTTCAAACAATCTCTACAATAATTATATTGTTCAAATAACATTTTCTTAAAAAAAGATAACCTTCTGTAATACTGCATGACTTATGTATACCTTTACCAAAATGCAATCACTTAGTCTTGCAGAAAACAAACTCAAAAATAGTTAAATATTTTTGATACAATTGTAAGCTTATATTAAACGTTTTATCGTTAGTTATTTGTATCCTAAATGTATTTGTCTCTGCGTATATTTTTGCGGAAATGTATGAAGCGTAGCAGGAGAGATATTAAGTACAATATTTATTTTTGTTTTCAGGTCCGTCACGCTCCCGTTGTGACCCTAAAAGTCCCTTCTAATAGCAGGACTGGGGTCCGAGTCAAGGAAGGTTCTGATCTTCATCTTGGTGAGTCATTATTTATTCAAATACTCATGCTAAGCCGTAGTTATTTTACTCTACATAGCTTAAAGGTCAATAGAAGATAGTTTTTGTATATTGTGACCAAACATATTGTTTCATTTTATTGTATTTATTTGAATGTATAATAAAATTCAAACTTTTTTAACGCTGCTTTGTGCATATTTTATCTAACTCTTTTCCAAAGGAATTTTACATCTTATTCTTCAATATACTTTCTTTTTCTTTTATCATAATTTTCATTTGATTTCTTTATTCATATCCCAAACATTACATCCTGAATAAGCAATAGGTATTTTTATAATTCTTTTTTTTTAGAGGTATCAAAATAATATTTGAATAACATGCTTTGAAATAAACATATTCAGAAAGCAAATCATCAGTTTAAAAATATTTTCAACTTGTGTTTGAAATTTTTCGTATTTTTTCTGATAACAATTTGTTGGCTATTTATGCAGTGTAAAATGTATAGCGTCCTTAATACTCCTCAAACATATAATAGAAGTGAATTATACCCAGACTCAGATATTTTTTTATCAATAAACATTTTACATTGCCGGTGCATGTTAGAAAATAATACAAGAATAAAACTGTCAATCTCGTAACATAGTTGCGTTGAACGCTCAAGAGTTTTTTATAAACAAAGACTCAATGATAATACAATATGTACTCTCATTCTAAGAACATTTTTATTTTGTATTAAGAGTAGGTACATCAAGAAATTTCCATGCAACTCCTATAGGACCCCCTCAGTGCTGTATGCACTGGAGAAGATGGTCTTAGAGAATAGCTTGTACAACATTATAATGTAGCATGCATGAAGAGTCTTCATAATGAAATTATGTATAGTTATATTATATGTGTTGTAGACAATGCTACTTGAATGGAAAAATTGCACAAGATGCCGACGTGGTTTTAGTCTAGGGATGAAGTTTTATGTAGTACAATAGTTAGATAGTTTTAAATAAAAAGGCAATGCCGTTGAAGTTGATACTAATATTATGTAGGTATGTATATATCTTATTATTATTCAAGCACCTACTCTCTGTTACAATGAGTTATTCTATCTACTAGTGCCACTAGGCAGTATCTTAAGTGTTTTACAATAGTATGGGGTTAATAATAATAATAAACATATATGTCAATACAAAATGTTTCTTTATTCTATACATCATGCGCAACGTAGATAGTTCCTTTTTATTCGTTAAATATTCATTCTTATTTCTACATATTTATTCGTCTTCATTTCGTCTCCAAAACCGTGCCTCTAATTTTACACACATATGTGTTTATTATCTATTAGCTTTATTGTTTCCAATTTTTTGTCGTCTTTTGTTCCGAATAAATTCAAATATATTTATCCATTTCATAACGGAAGTTTAAAAAATATTATATTGTGAAAAATTTTGGTGCAAATCATATGTGATAGTGTGATTATTTTATTTGATGTCTCTAGTAGTAAAGTTAAATGATGGTATAAAAAAATAATATTCCTTATAAACAAGAAGATTGGTTAGATGATGTAATGTTAGCAAATATCTTAGAAAAGTGGGTCTTTGTTCATTCCGAGAACAAATAGAAAATTTAATGTCACTTTAAGATAATCCTCGATGTCAATAATAAATTCATTAATCAATATGATTGAATCTGTCTCATGAATAATTCCATTATAATCGAGAACTTAACGCAGCCAATTAATTTTCCCTGATTCCATCTTTAGACTATTGAAATTAGTATTAACATTACCTATTATCTGCTACGGGTTTCTCAAGTTTAATTAAAAATTAAATCCTATTTTAATTAAATTTATTCTGTGATTACTCATATTGTAATTAATATGACTCCTACATAACGGTGACACTTACTACGTGTATTCTCTTTTGAGAAGGTTTTAGTGTCAAAACTAATGACAGCTGATAGCTGAAGGATTAAGTTATTCGCTGGAAACAATATTTATAATAATTATAATGTCAACTCAAAACACAATTCAAGCAATTAGTTATCCCAGGAAATCACTTTTGAATATAACATGTACAATTCTATTTAATGGAACATCGATATTAATTATTGATTTGTGAGTCATGTGATGTGATGGAAGATATTTGTTGAAATGAGATATGAAAATACGTATAAGTGTAGTAAATTTTCATATTACAATTACTTTTACACGCAAGCTATTAGGGAATCTATAACAGTTCATATTTCATCAACACTTTTTTTATTCGGTATGGGGATTTGATAAATTTATACTTTCTTCGATTTCGTCTAAAAATTTTGAAAACGAAATGGTTACGAAAGTTTTATTTATTACTTTCTTAAACTTAAAAATTTCAATATTTTCATTGTGTTGCGTGGAGTCTTGGTGCTTGCTCAAGTCGCTCGACACAAAGACCGCTACTGTTGTTAACAAAACGACATAATTTCTTCAAAGACAAGACTTAAGGAAATAATGTTTATTTATAAATGATGACAAGTAGTAATGTTCTTCGAATTAAGACTTATGATTCTGTCCTTCCAAGGAAAAAGATTATTTATTAATTATGTTTGGTAATCACCTTTTCCTACACTTATTATATTAAATATTATCTCGTTTACTTAATACTTAATGTACACTGTTCTATGGACTTAATTTCTAAATCTAACGAACGTTACATTTCTCTCTGTTTGTTTATTTCTATGTCTGATATAGTCACTTTTATATAACTAGCAATTAGAAAACCAATGTCCTTTATAATAATAATTTTATAATAATAATAATAATAATAATTTTATTCAAACAATAATATCGTCTTTACATTTTCATTATAACACAGTTGAACATACTTAATACAATCACAAAAAATGTCTTCCACACTAGCCATAGGGCTGTGTTGTGGCAGAAATACAAATGAGATACAAAACAATAGAGTTTTTGAAGTTAGCAAAAATAAAAAGAAAGCTAAAACCTTACAATAAATTAATAAAAAACATCTAGTCAAACAAAATCAATTATTTACAAACATGTCTCCACAATACGGTCAATTACAAAAATAAACACACACTACAATGCAAAAATGGGTCAGAGAATAATCTAGCAATGTCAATGAGTGAAATCTGTCTGCGAATGAGTCATTATTGGCTGTGTTAGTTGGGTTAGTAATAATTTTCATGAGCGTCAGTATATTGGTCTTCAATAATGAGATGGTGAGTTATCCAATGTTCACGCCAGTGCACTGGGCTTCGCAATGAGCCCTGAATGCCAGCAAAAGCCAGTGAATGAGCGAGTCAATAGGTTAGCGGCTGATTCAACAGTGTGTTAGTTTATTAGTTCAGGTAAAAAGCTATGTATGACAATGTGTGAGTTCGCGGGCAAATACGAGAGTGAGCGAATGTGTAACTGAACAAGTTCTCAATCCAAGAAATCTAAGAACATCAATAAAAAAGCAACAACAACAACACTCACCCCATCACACCAAAAACCTCAGTAAGGCCTCCGACTCATCCACCCCAATATCAACAAGATGCCTTTTAATCACACCCCTAAATGCGCCGTCACCCCGCAAGAGTCTCCACTCTGACTTAAGTGAGTTATACACCTTCGGAGCCAATACAGTATGGAATCGCTGGCGGAAGGTTGTATTTGTCTCCACTTGAGAATGTCTCTGATCAGAAACCTGTCTGGTGAAATGCAGGTGCGTAGCAGACGGAATCGCAGGTGCTGTTCTATGGTGATATTCAGCTAACCTTAAAATATAAATCTGTCTCACGTCCAAGGCATGACACTCCCTCAGTAAATCCCCCGTTGGATAGATGTAGGGATGTCCACACATCACCTTTAACACTATTCTGTGTGCCCTGGTCAACGAACTCAACACACTTGCGGCCGCACCCCCCCAACTCAAAATTGCATAATTCACAATGGAGTAGCACAGCGCATAGTACACCGAGCGCAACAATGGGAAATCTAGGATCTCTCTAAGTCGCCTGAACAAGTATATGAGTTTTCTTACTCGTGTATTTAGAATGCAAGCGTGAGTTTTCCAGCTCAAATTCGAATCGATCTGTACACCAAGATACTTAACATTCTGCACGAGTTCTATTTTTTGAGTTGAACTTCCATAATCTGAGTGTACATGAATCTCAACATCGTTGGTCGGGAGTGACCGTGCGCTTATATGAAAACAAACCACTTTAGTTTTCTCCGTATTCAGAGTCAATAGATTCTCATTCAACCACGAGCTTGCTTCGCTAAAACCCCGTTGAGCGAGCTGGGAAACGGTACACCAATCTTTACCTTCAAACAAAAGGACAGTGTCGTCCGCAAATGTGATAACTTTACCCCCTAAAAGTCTTTTTTCGCAAAAATCGTTTATGTATACCAAAAACAGAAGAGGCCCCAGTATGCTACCCTGAGGAACTCCATAGGCTCCACAGGGGCGACCGCCACTCTTCCACTCTCCAACACGAACCGACTGTCTCCGTCTCGCCAAATAAGAAGTAAACCCCCTCTGAGATAGACCTCTGACACCTATTTGCTCGAGTTTCCTGAGTAGGATTGCGTGCGACACGGTGTCGAAAGCCTTTGCCAGGTCTAAAAATATACCAATACATTTCCTGCCCTTGTCTAAATTACCTGATACATATTCTGTTAGAGTAGTAATTGCGTCCTCCGTATTTCTTCCCTGAGTGAATCCAAACTGGTTGGGAGACAGAATGCAGTTTGTGTTCAAGAACCTCAACAATCTCACCTTAATTAGCTTCTCAAAAACTTTAGATAGTACACTCAAAAGAGATATTGGCCTGTAATTTGACGCCACCTGTGGGTCTCCGCTCTTGAAGATAGGACATATAACGGCGTCACCTAAAATCGACGGAAAGATCCCTTTCGATACACTCAGATTGAATACATGCACAAGGGGTCCCGCTAGAATCAATTTAGAGTCTTTTACAACTCTAGCGCAAATACCGTCGGCTCCCGGGGCTGAGTTCAACTTCAGTTCATCAATAATTTTTATCACCTCTGTAGACACTGTCGGCTCGATAAAAAAGGATCCTGAAGGTTGTTTGGGAAGGTTAACCATTCTCACCAACTGCGCTTCACTCACATCCAACTCCCGTAGTCTATCAGTTGCCAAATTGCTACCAACCGTAGCGAAATATTCATTGACTTTGTCCAACACTCGATATCTCTCAGCATTTGAGTTGAGTAAAGTCGATCCCAGTAAGTCCGAGCTTCCCCTGTTCTCCTGTCCTGACATACTTAGATACTCCTTCATCACTTTCCAACATGACCGTGCATTGCTCCTGTTTTCAGCAACTCTGTTTCGAAAGTATATGATTTTTGCGGTTTTGACTACTCTGTTACATACATTTCTATACGTCGTATAATGGCGTCTCATTTCCACATTGTCACTCATTACCTGCGAAACCTTATGCAATCTATCCCTCTTTCTTATGCACCGTACTATACCAGGAGTGATCCATTCCCTACGTACACGAACAATTTTTCTTCCAACTTCCCTTCCTCCGTTCTTGATTGCTGCTTGAATCCCTTCAACAAGACTGTTCATTGCCATGTCAACGTCACTCGTGATGTTATATACTTTTTGCCAGTCATTATTACTCAAATTTCTGCCAACCATCTTATAATCAACCACAGTCTTCCTATTTGGCATCCTACTTGATTTTTCCGAAGCATCCAAACGTACAAAAGCCATAACCGGGAAATGATCAGTAATAGCGCTCTCACACACCACTCCCACCATTTTGTAGTTTGTTCTTATCATAATATGATCCAGGCAAGACTCACCTCGTGTGGGTACATTTACAGCAGAAGTTAATCCATGTTGCGCCAAAATATCTAGATAGAGTTGCGCTTGTCCACAGTCACCATTCAAAATATTTATATTCATATCTCCCGCTAAAATTATCTGCTTCTCACGTGGTAAAGTCGACAGTAACCTGTCAAGAGAATGTACAAATCTTGTTGCACTATGGAATGATGGTGATCTATAAATGGCAATTAAACTCACTGATCTTTTTATATTAATCATCAAACAATTTGCATCTTCAACAATCTCACCTGTTCCCAGTGACTCCACGGACAAATCATTTTTCAGGTAGACGATGACTCCATCATTTTGAGTAAAGTGTTTTTGGGTATTCCACGAGCTATAACCGGGAATGTTCTTGGGTATATATAAATTGTTTAACCAGCACTCTGTTAGTATTATCATGTCAAATTCCACATCAAAGTCATCGAGAAGAATCTCCAAGTTGTTGAAGTTCTTATTTATACTCCTAACGTTCACATTTAATACTTTTAAGAAGGCTCCCTGGCCCACTACATCACCGCAAAGTCCCGGTTCCGTAATAATATGCGTCTTTATAGTGGAATAACCGTCCAAATCAGCAAGAAAATCCACTCGTGAATCCAAATGAACCATTTTAGCATTTGACTGGATAATCAATCATTGATCTAGCCCTTTTATCTAGCAATATCCTACTTGTACATTTGTCACTAATAGCGCTGTGGTTTGCTTCTATAGATCTTGTTCTGCAATTGCAGCAAACTGGATCCTTCTCTTTGTTGGGACACTCCGAGTATTTATGTTTTTCAGCGCAATGAGAACACGCTACCACATTTGTGCAGTCCATCTGTGTGTGGCCATACTGTTGACATTTATAGCACCGTATTAAGGGGCTTTCATCCTCAACCACAAGACGCTGATAGCCTACGTTAACCCTACCGAGCACCATAAGTTCACTATACAAGGCTGGAGGGCATGAGCATACCATGTTGCACAACAGAGAGTTTCTATGTTTGCGTCTAAATCTGATTCTCAGTAGATCCTTAGTATCCCTCAACTGTTTGTTTTGCGCCGTTAAACACTCATTTAGCTCTTCTTCAGTAGTACTACGTATTATGCCTCTTATAACTACAAGTGGGTGCTTTCGTCTACCATCGGTCACCTCAATGATATCTGTAGCTTCAGATTCTAGTTGTTTCTTTAGTCGGTTTCTGTCATCGCTTGAAGCGCAAGTTACCAACAGCTTTTTTTGTTGAGAAACGTGTCTCACTGCAGACACTCCAACACCCAAGGACTTCACATTAACACACTTTTTAAAAATTCCCTCCAAATCGTTGCTTGTTTTCTGCGGATCCTTGGCTGTGATCAGGATGGCATGCGATGGTTCCTGAGGTACCAAGGATTTCCCACTTTTTCCTGCAATCTGTGCATAAGTGACTGGTTTAGTCAACTCCCGCTCTTTTTCACAATTGTTCAATATTAGGTCCAGTTTACGGTTTTGATCTTTTAAGGATTGGTCTATAGATAAAAGTCTGTCATCTCTCACTCTTGTAACATCAGTTATATCCTCGCTCTCTCCCCGTTTATACAAACTCTCATCTTCTGAGCATATTTTGGCATAATAAAATTATTCATATGTTATGTTTTAAGAAATATATTACAACTTTTATCGAACTAAGCATGTCTGAAATTTACTGCGAAAATATAGATAGTATTGTTGACCGTCGAATGGAGTTACTTGTTAATTTAATTAAAACAAAACACTTTTATTTAGTACATCACATAGTGTTATATTTTAATTATTATGGAAATATCAAATATCCACTTAGTATCTAAAATCACTGTCATTCTGTTTAACTTTATAATTTTTTCGTTATATTTACAACAATCCAATGTCTCGAAAACAAATTCCATTGTGATGTTGCTTTTTCAAAATAATTTGCTACACGTTTCACCATTCCTCTGGATGGTCTCACTTACATATACTAACTGTTTTTTTTTAACATTACTTGAGGCAGGGTTTAATGAAAGCTAGTTAGAAGTATGAAGATGATTGATGTTATAACGTCTTAAAACAGTAAGAATGGTTTTGTTTGTTACTAGGTAAAGATAAGGTACAAAAGTTGGATGTTATTGAATCCATTTTGACGTGAAATAATGACGTCTAAATTCAGAGATTGAAATAAAGAAGATGAAGTGAGGATAATGAGATATTTTAATAATATTTTTCTTTTACCTGTCTTTTGACGTAACATTTTCATTGAAATTTATATTCATCCTATTTATTCAAGCACCTTTATATTTTATGTTTTGCCTATTATATAAAAAAGGTTTTTAAATATTACAAAATATAATTATCTATTATCTACTTCCTTTATTTTTTCGCCCATAATAACTCTTCACAGTAACACATTGTAAAAGCAAGCTTCGTAAATACTGATAGACTCTGCGCCGATCTGCTTATTTCCATAAGCAGATCGGCGCAGAAACAAATGTTTTGTGGAACAGGTTTTTACATAATTTGCAGAATCTTTATTCGTAATCTATAAAAACGAGAACAAGTGGTGAAGGATATTTTTGAAACAATGCGTAAAATCGTTTTGAGTGAAAATTACTTTATTTCATTCTGTGTTTCCAAGGGCAGCTTTGAAATAGAATCATATATAATTTATTCGTATTTATTTTATATTTGTGTACGTTAATGTTTCTTAATAAAATGTGTATTTAATGTTCGTTTTTCTTTCTTTTTTTCACAGTTTGCAAAGTGGATGCCAACCCCAGTAATGTGACATACCGTTGGTTTCTGAACGATGATCAAATATCAACCAACACTAATACACATCTGGTAAGTCCATTTTTTCTCCTTTGTACACAAACAATCAATCGTTCTCTTTAAAATATAACAAAATTACCTTACATAACAGTGATTACAAAATTGTGATAAAAAAATCATAATACACTTTTTAAAATAGATATATGTTAGAAAGACGTATCGGGGTTTTGTTATAAGCCTAATTTAGCTTTACACACCTTTCACGCTAAATTAAAAGCACGTTTCGTGAATGGGAGGTTTGCTGGCATCTGCTTCCAGGATATCGATGAATTCAATATATTTATATACTGCCCTATATACGAGGGTTGCTATTTAAGTTTTGAGATAAACAAGTATAAACAAATAATATTTATAATCGAAAATGGCTTTATTGTTTTGCAAAATATTTTCCATGAAGATCAATCCACTTTTGCATGCATTTGAAGCCATCTTTGAAGCCCTTTTTCCAGTTCGATTGAGGTACCTCCAGAATACGTGATTTGAACGCATCAACCGCCTCTTCAGGCGTCATTAAACGTTGACCTCACAATTTGTTTTTGATCTGCGGGAATAAAAAGAAACATTGAGTGCTAAATCAGGATTGTGCAGCGGATGACCCATCAATTTGGTGTTTTAAATGCTTAAAAATGCATTTGTTTGAGCTGATGTGTGAGAGCTTACATTATCGTGGTGGAGAATGATTCGTCTTCTGCAATTGGTTTCCCTTATTTTTCCGAACACTTCTGGAAAACCAATGGTGGTGTACCTTTCAAAATTAACCGTTCTACATTGATCTAATGGAATGGTAGCGATATATCCAGTTATTCTGAAAAAATAGGCGACCATTTGCTTCGAAGTGCTTCGTGCGCCAACAACTTTTGTTGGATTTGGCTCATCTTGAAAGACCCATACAGGCGATTGTTGTTTAGTTTCGGGCTCATATGCATATATAGCTATGATTCGTCATCAATCACGATCTTATAAACGTCTTTTAAAGCACCACGGTTAATTTTTTTCATCATTTATTTGCAAAAATCGACACGAGCCCTTTTTTGAACGATTGCCAAACTATGCGGTATCCAACGCAAAAAAATCTTTTGACAACCAACCGTTCATGCAATATCAAATGTATGAGAGTGGAACTAATGCTCAAGCATACTTCAATCTCATGGTATGTCACATGACGATCAGTTTACGCACAGCATGGATGTTTTCTGGCACAATAGCCGATTTTAGACGACCTTCACGAAATTCGTCCTGCAACGAAGTCTGACCACGACTGAAATCAGAAAATTAGCGAATCATGATGGCTTGAGATGGTGCTTCACCATCAAAAGTCGCAACAATTTGATCGGCACACCATTGTTGGTTTGATCCACGTCGAAAGTCATAGAAAATTATCGCACGAAAATGTTCACGATTTAATTCCATTTTTTTAACAAAGCAAATTTTTCAAGTATGTGTAAACAATAGAAATATCACTCGTATGACAAAATGTTCTGAGTATGTTTACCATAAAATGTTTCAAACTTTACGATGACAAAGTCAGATTTGACATATTCGCACTGGTTTTGCCGTATCTCAAAACTTAAGTAGCAACCCTCGTATTTGCACAGAATATAAACAGCAATTAAAATTAAAATTATATTTATGTTATTATGTTCCATCTGAAATTACAGAATTTTGGGTTAGTAGGAAGAAATCGAACTTTTGCTATAAACCCGCCATCTGCATATTGATTATAATCATCTAATTTGAATTCATTTTTCTATTAAATTGAATATATTATATCAGTTTAAAAAGAAAAAATTAAATCAATCCAAAAGTAATGTTATTAATAAATTTTTGAAATTTTCTGTTCAAGAGTTATTTTTGAATTTCATTTTAATTATTTTGTAAAATGACTTTTATTATCTGGTTGTTTTCAGACCCTTTACAACGTTACAAGAGAACTTCATAATGCAATTGTCAGATGCGAGGCCCATAACGATGTGGGGAGGAGTGAAGATTCTGAAACATTGGATGTTGCTTGTAAGTTGTTTTTAAACACAAACTCATTAATAATTTACAAAAAATTTGAAAATTTTGACCATAAATAGTGAAATAGCTGAACATTCGAGAGATACGGGACACACTTTTGCAGTAGATAATATAGAATTGATTAATAAAACTGTGACAAAGGAAAGAAATTGGATAGGTATATTGGAATCATTGGAAATTAATAATATTACTGCGTAAAAAAACGAAAATATTATAAACATCCAAACCCCACCCATATCATCTCCATTCTTGTTTCTGATTCTTATAACTCCATCCCTGCCCCCGCCCGCCACTCCTTCATCGCAACATAACTGTCCTTGAAATAATTTTTGTTAAGTATGTATTATAACTGATGATGGAACAAGTAGTTACAAAAATGTTATAATAAATAACTAAATACAATTATTTGAGTGAAAAATACAATGTTTCTTTTATTTTGCATGAATTAATAATAAGTATGGAATTCCACAGTATTAGTCATAAACATTTTGGAAAGTATTTTTTTTTGTTTGGTTCTAGATATATATTACAAATGCCACACTTATTGATTATTTTTCTTATTCATAGTCAAATCGTTTAACAAAAATGTGGATATAAATTAAGTTAACCTTTAATAATGTTTCCGCAATTCTTTCAATGTATACCTTTTATAAAAAGTGTTGTCATGAAATGTATTTGAAATGTATGTAGTTATAAATATGTGTTTATACTTTGCGAAAATTAATCCAAAATTTGTGTTGAAATAAATAATATATTTCGTTTAATTAAAAAAAGTTTGCCTTTGATCGTTAATTAATTCAACCGTTAAGCTTAATATGAATGTTGTCTTTAATGTTTGTTTTATTTTTCCAATACCTTGTTATAGAAATTGGTTGGTTCTTTGGTATTTTAATAAAATTGTGGTACATCAAAGGTATACAAAGCGAAATGAAATTTTGTGTTTTATGTTGGTTTGAAAATAGTTCAATTCTACGTATCGTTATTTGATCATTTTTAACAATATATATATTTTTTTTGTATTTTCCAATAGATGGGCCATCCTTCAGAACGAGACCGAGTGATGTTGAAACAGATCTAGACAGTACGGTTACTCTTTCATGTGATGTTGAAGGCAATCCTATACCAAAAATCATTTGGTTGCACGAAGATCAAGATCGATGGAGTGTAAGTATTACTTTTGAATTTTGTTGGATTATCAAAAATAAACATTTAATTAATAACACATAAATCCTACTTCGTTAGCTTCCTTTTTAATAAAAATGAAAATGAATTTCATATTTCAGTGTTATATTTCTTGGTAAAAGCTCTAGGTGTGTATAGGTGTGTATATAATAAGTGTTATACACACATTTGTGAAACAAAAAACAGATAAAGAATAATGTAAATAATAAATTCATATACCATATATATATACCAAATATACCATAATATTGTGTTAAATGTGATCTTAAAACAATAATTCGATGCCAACATATTGAATGACATATTTTTGAATAAACACTCTTATTTTTTTAATTAAACTCCAATTTTTGATTATCTTATAAAATAGTTATAAATAATTTTCTCGTTATTTGAAAAACCTAGTTACTTTCAGTTGACTTGTATTTTGTACCTTTTAGATTTTGTTCGTCTTTTACTTTAAATCATAGTCTTACTGTTTTGTTGTAGTTTGCAAGATCTCATCTTTCAAGATGCTTTGAAAGTATATTTATGAATTAATTTATTTAAGAAATTTTACTTTGTTGAGACAAACTTGTAAGTAAATGATTTCGGGTACGTCGTTGAACCTCTAGAACAACAGTTATGAAAGCCTAATGACTGTAGGGGTCCAAGCTCATCAAGAAATTTACATTGAAACTTTAATACTGTTCGTACCGAAAAACAGCGAAATACAGGAGTAAATAATTCAATTATTTTCTTCATTTTACATTTACACGGCGGAATAACAAACAACAAGGAACCAACGGTGATATTAAAAAAAGAGCGCCTAATTTCAAGCAACCTCTAGCACTTGATTAGTTTTGTGTTAACCAAAGAACAATATTTTGTATTCGAGGAAGCAGGTATGTACTGCCATTTGAAAAATTAATGCATCGAAGGCTATTATTATTAAATTTTGAAAACGAAGGTATTTGAATAATATAGAATCGTAAAATAAACATTATTACTATACGCTATATAAAAAGTCGTTTCTTTTCCTACCGGCTTCGTTTCAAAAGAACGTTTGACGACTCGATATTGAACAAATGGGTTTCGATCCCTTGAAATTGGCTTGCCATAAATTACCTATGTATAAAACCATTACACTGCGAAGGTTAAGTAATACGTACCTGGGAATAATATTTTCGTATACTTTATTCGGTGACCCTTGTGCGTAGGTTGGTAATCATGAAGGCAATTTGTTTTTCGTGATAATGAATTTAATTTTCCCCGGACGTTGTAATTTTCTTCAAACAACTATTATAATAAAGTGAACGAGATAAAAAAATCAAGCTTTGGGTAAAATGAAGAGTATTTTATTATCGTTATAATTATGTAATATTTTATTTTGTTGTTGAATAGTTAAGACGTTATTTTATGCGGTGTGCATGAGTAAAGATTTATTGTATTATTGTTCTGGGGCAAAGATGTCGTGGTTGGTTAATGACTTTGCCAACAGCAACTTAGACATTGATAGCAACACTTGGCTTTGTGTTGCTTGTGTTGGCAACACATTAATTTATAGTCCAGCAAATAATACGAGAACATTGCCGGGGGGTCGAAACAGTTGCCAAAGTTTATTCGATTCATGTTTATTGCTGGTTATTACTGTTTTGGAAGTGAGACAATGTATAAACTTTTCATATTCCTGAAATTTCAACTTTTGTTTGAAGTTTATGCATATTTTTAACTCCCCTATGTAATGTGAGAACATTATCAGATGTTCCAAACATGCTGTTTTCGAATTTAGTTTTTAATTAAATTTTGAATTATGGCCGTAATTATTTTCCGTGCCACTTATTACTACTACATTAGAAACTTTATAATTCGGCTGTGTAGTAATCTTCTTCCACCCAAAACTAAGACATTGGTACATCACGACTTTTACATACCTATCTAATATTTTATACAAATTACTATAATAAGAATGTTATTATATATCATTTTGATGGTAATCAGACACGTCGTTTGATCATAAAGAAATCATTTTACTAACAAATAAAGTTCATTTAATTACTTCTTAATTGTTTCCATGCTATAACACAATTTCGCATCGCATTGAAAAATGTTATTTTAAAATTTTATAATATTGTAAAACAACACGCCCATTTCGTGACAAAATAATGTTTTATTGCTTTAAAGTTTCTATTAAGTCATTGCATGACAATCTGTGTACTTTTTTATAATAATAATAATAACTAGACAATTTTTTTGAAATGCGGCGTTTTGTGAAAAAAACACCGCAAGAATCATAACACCTCCTGAACAATAAGGTCTTTAACTCTGCCTTTAACACCTCCACACTCTCCAGGGTTTTTAATCCAATTCTTCAAATTTTAACATGTGAATATTTTTTTATTTAATTCACCGTATCGGTTTTTAATTACAAAGTTTGTGTTATTTTTATTTATTCAGTATCATAATTTTTTATAATTTTTCAGAGGCTTTGACTCCTTTTAAAAATTTCCATTAAAAACAGTTGTATTAGTTATATTTTCTCAATTATCACTGAAATAAAGGCATTTTCTGTTGTTTTCTTCCTTCTTCTTAAGGTGTTGACTTAAATCTACATTAATATTAGTGAGCAAAAAAGTTAGGCCAATTAATGTCTAAGTCGCCACCGGCAAGGATAGTTCATGTTCTTAATTTCGTTACATCACACAGAGTACATCAGTAGGTACGTGAGGAAAAATAGAAAGGGGATTGAGAAGGAATGAGTTCTTTTGTTATCACGTAAAATGTCTCTAGAAGTATTTTATTTTTGTGAAGACGTCGAATATTGTATTTTTTTTATTCAAAAGCGTTCCATGTATATTTTTTGTTTTTTTAAATAATCAATAACATTGATAATATCATTAGTTGACGAAAGTTAAAATTTTCTTTTCTAGCTAATATACGACGGTGTCTTGATATTTTGATAACAAAAGCGAATGAAGTTTTTAAATTTCCTTTTAATGTTCCGAAATCTAGTACAATTTATTCAAATTTTAATATAAGTGTTGTCGTAGTTAAAAATAACAATAGATAATTATTAGAGTATTCCATATTAAAATTTACTTAGTTACCATTTGACTTTTTTTTGAAGGAAAGAATCCCGCAAATATTAAATTAAACTCTATTTTGACTTCCGTTAAATTTCTCTATGTTGAACATTCTGTAACTAACTTCACTTGTCCCCTGCCCCTGGCCTCGGTAGCACCCGTCTGACGCTTTTGCGTTGGGCGGTGGCTGAACCGAAAAGTAATAACTTGTGTTAAAAGTGCTAAACAATAATTGAAACCTGTATCAAAAATAAACTGTACATAGTGATAAGTGACTTGATTAATTTTAACTTAGAATTTGTTGTATAATATTAAGTGCTTGTGAAAAATGTAACTGTGTGTCTGTTTGTGTTGAACCGGACAGTAATAATTTGAACCATGAATAAATATTTTGTTATTTAACTTAACTTCTGTTTTCTTTTGATCTATGAAACCAAACTAAGAACTCTACAATTATCCCTGAACTGAGACTCAAGTTCTTCGACTGAATTAGCTGGACAATGTATAAAAAAGGTGGACTGGAGTCAGAGAAAGTTTTGGAGGGAAGTATAATGGAAAGTAGTTGTGAATAATTTGAGAACTAATAATTAAAAGTGTACGAAAATGCGTCTACATAAATGACGCCTGCAACGTGTGGCCAGATTTGGTTTCATAGTGATAAATTCAGTGTAAAAATAGATACAATTAGTTTTGTTATGTGATAACCTAATTAAAATTTCGACGCATTAGAACATTCAAGATGGCCAACGCAATTGCGTTTTGCAACGTAATTTTCTCGAGCCACGCCCGAAGACACGGCTCAATTCTAAAACGACTCAACTCACACGGTCAACACTGAACACGCAACGTCATGTTTCGTCCCTCCAACAAAAGTTTAAAAATAACAACGGTTACGAAGAATAAGTGAAAGATAAATATCAATTCTAGTTTTAAACGTTTTATAATAATAATAAAATAATTAAATACAGTTTTTTGCAAATAAATAAGTACAATTGTACGTTTGGTACTCAAGTAAAACAATATTAAACAGTGCTAGATGATTTCAAGTTCCTTCGAACAATGACTTCAATGTCTGAATGAAACATAATTCAGACCAAATGTCCAAGAAGCGTTTCTCCAGTTGTTCTGCCTGTGAGGATACCCTGATACAGAGCCAAGCGGTGGATATTTTCAAGAGATGAATGAATGATGAGGCCATGTTCCAGCGTTTTTGATGACCGTAGAGCAGTTCCACTACAGATGTGAATACAACAAATTAATATTCCGATAATTGTTCAACGTTCTTTTTGGTTACGTCATTGAAGGCTAGGTACCAAGGAAGGAAACATCTATTGCGCCTGGAGAATCGTAATGTATTGTTATAGTTCTTTTTCTTTTCTCATCAAGATCCAGTGTGCAATTTGCAGTCTTGCAAAGCAGTAATTGATTGTTGAAATGTCTCAAAATTGTACCAATGTTGTTGTGCCTGCCTAGCTATACATAATAATAAGTTTGTATGTGTGGTAGCTTCTGATGGGAAATTTCATTTAGATGATAAATTTTTGTTTTGATTTTATCTTAAAGGTAGATTTGTGTCCTTGGTTGTGAATATTAAATTCGTTAAAAGAATTTTGAAACAATTAGAGTTGTAATGTTGATTCTATAGAGAACTTTTGAATGCAATATCATCTATGGTTTAATGCATAGTGAACTAGTGCTGGGATAAAATTATTAATACTTATATAGTGCTGGGACAAAGAGTTAAATTAATAATTAATTTTTTTTGTGGAAATAATTTTTTGAACTAAGTTGAAATAAAATAATGTTAACCTTTCACAACCTTTTACGAATTTGAAAATGTAAGTACACTTAACCCTTTGTGGACGTTAAGTAACAATTGAAAATAAATGTAAATTTTTGTTTTGTAGCAATTGAATTTTGAACTTGTTGGTTTAACTCTTAGTGAACACGATTGAAATTGTTAACCCTCTGCGAACCGCAGTTGAATTTTTCTTGAAGTCAAGTAATTGAAATACAACTGATTTTTTTAATTTCAAAATGTCTGAATACTTAATTACGCCCATCCCTCGGGTGGAAAAATCGAACACAAAAACATTGAAGCATGCTTTATCCCAAAGAGGTGTAGAACCTGCGCAGTCACTTTATGATCTACGTGAACAATGTAAGGTATTTAATAACAAAATTTCAAATGTTCCTCAACTTTTAGAAAATACTACTTTGCTGCATGTTACCAATTCTAGTTGTGCTATCGCTGCTGAGGAAAGTGTCCCCAGTTGCGACCGTTCCGTTACTCTTCCTCATGTAACACCTCGAGCTAGATCTACCTATGCTCCAATAAATGTAAACTTTTCGTCATGGCCTATCCCTGTATTTAACGGCAAAGGTGACTTAATCGAATTCTTTACTCGCCTTGAGGAGATTTGTCTTTCTCGTCGTTTTGATATAACTCTTTTACCTACTGTTTTGCCTGAATTTTTAAGTGAGAAGGCACTCACATTTTTCCGAGCTGCTCGTCTCAGTGCTTTGCAATGGGATGAAGTAAAAGCCACTTTCATTGATCGTTTTGATAGCGAGTCCATTACCTCTGAACGTCGTATGAGTATTTGGTGTTCAAAACAGTCTTCTTCTGAAACTGCCTCAGATTATATATCCCGTGTCACGATGATGAATCGCGGTCTTAAATCTCCCATTCGGGAATCAGAACTTCTAAAAATAATTAAGAAAGGTCTTTGTACACATTTTGCTGCTCCTATAATTGGTGCTAACCCCATTACTTTAATTGATCTGGAACGAGTTTGTACGAGTTTTGAACGTTTGTCACTTGCTACTCCATCTACTGCCTCTCCATCTGCTGGTTATGTACCCGTACGTCGCCCAAAGGTTGCTTTTACCCATAATCAATTTAGAAATAACAATAATTGTTATTCTTGCGGCAGACCTGGTCATTTGGCCAGAGATTGTAAGTCGAAAGTATCAACATCCCGTACATTTCAAGGATCTCGCCATATTGTTAGAAGACCTACTGTTAATCATTCGTCGCCCTCTCAATTTTCTATGCCCAATCTTAGTTTGCCTCCGCCAAATGTTCCGCGTCATTCAAAAAACTTGTAAACTACCGGTCCTTTGCTCCCCCTTCTCTTCAAAGGAGAGAAACTGAGTGGTCGGATTGGTTAGCTTCGGTACAATTATTTCATCTTGCCTGTCATTTGAATGAAGTAAAAATCACTAGTGGTTTGGACAATCGTCCACACATCAACTTTAAAATCCGTCATATTCCTTTTAGAGCTCTTTTGGATACTGGTGCTGCTGTGAACATTTTAGGAAAAGATATTTATAAAACTTTTACAAGCCTGGGTTATCCTCTGAGACCCCATGTTCAAACTCTTTTTGGTGTTAATAATTCATCCTTCCAGTCTATCGGAAAGATTGTTCTTCCTCTTTGCTTCGATAATAAGACTATTCATGTAACTTTTATTGTGGCTCCTTCTGTTTCTCATGGTATAATTTTGGGTGTACCATTTCTGGAAAATTCTGGATTAGCTCCTCGACTTTTCCCTAACAATGCTAACTCCTTGACGAATCCTATCTCTAGCAATCTTGTATTTGCTACGTCTTCGTCTCCTTCTTGTTTAGTTTCTGTCAACGATCTTACCCCTCAACAATGTTCTGAGTTGGATAAGGTAAAAAATCTGTTTACTGGTATCTCGTATGAAGCCAAAGGTTTAGGACGTACTCATCTAATAAGTCATGTCATTGATACGTCTGACAATCCTCCTGTTAAGCAAAAGACTTACCCCCAATCTCATGTAAGAAGAGAACAACTATGTAAAGAAGTTGATGCTATGTTAAAAATGGATGTAATTGAACCTGCTCGTAGTGCCTGGTTAAATAATGTTTTTATTGTACCCAAAAAAGACGGCTCTGGTCGTTTCGTTTTAGACCCTCGCAGATTAAATGACGTTACAAAAACCGACTCATATAGGTTACCCAATATTAATCGTATTCTAGACAATCTTCGAGATACAAAATTTCTAACTGCTCTTGATTTAAGTCATGGTTTTTGGCAAATGCCTCTAAGTCCTGAAAGCCGTTCAAAGACTGCCTTTTTTGTGGAAGGTAGAGGACAATATCACTTTAAAGTCACTCCTTTTGGTTTGAAAAATATTCCTGCAGAAATGCAGAGACTTATGGACAAGCTTTTCTCAGATCTTGGAGATCATGTTTTCTGTTACTTGGATGATATATTGATTTGTAGTCCATCATTCGAATCCCATATTGACACATTGAAAATTGTGTACCATCGTTTGAAAGAAGCGAACCTCACCATCAAATTCAAAAAGTCTGTTTTTTGTAAGGAATCCTTGAAATATCTAGGTCACGTGATCAATCAAGACGGTATTGCGACCGATCCTGATAAAATAAAAGTTATGTTAGAGTATCCTCGTCCCACTTGTACCAAAGAATTAAGAGGTTTTCTTGGAATGTGTTCTTATTATAGACGTTTTATTAAATCATTTTCAGCTATTGCCTCACCCCTTTGTAAATTAACGAGTAAGAAATTTAATAAACAATTTTCCTGGAATGATGAAGCAGAACAATCATTCCTTGCTTTAAAGTCTGCCATGATAACTGCCCCTGTATTAAAGCCTCCTGACTATTCCTTACCTTATGTTCTCACTTGTGATGCTAGCGCAGTCAGCATAGGAAGCTTTCTTTCACAAAAATTCCCTGATGGAACTGAGTATGCTATAGCTTATTTCTCTCGTAAACTTTCTTCTACTGAACAACATTATTCCACAACCGACCGTGAATTGCTTGCAATTGTAGAATCCGTACAACATTTTCGTAGCTACTTAGAAGGTACTCATTTTACTCTGATGAGTGATCATGGATGCTTAAAATATCTTAAAACCATTTCTTCTCCCAGTGGTCGTTTAGCTAGATGGGCTATGCGTCTTTCTCAATACAGTTTTGATTTTGTCTATAAGAAAGGATGTGAAAATAAACTTGCTGACGGACTCAGTCGAATTCCTGTATCTGCTTTCACTTTTCCCTCTGTGTACACCAACGTCACCGATACATGGTATCGCAAAGTTTATAAATCTTGTCAAGAGAAACCACAGGATTGTCATAATTTCCTGATAGAAGATGGTCATCTCTATAGGTACTGTAAGACTAAGAAACCTAATAATTCTCTTCCACTTTCTTCATGTTGGAAACTTGTTGTGCCCTCTGATCACCTTGTATCTTTGATTTCCGAATATCATGATAATAACTGTCACCCCGGCGTGTTGAAAACACACGCTCATCTTTCTCAAACTTTTTATTCCCGTGGTTTATTACCAGCCGTCAAAGCTTACATAAGCCAATGTCAAGTTTGTAAGGCCTATAAACATAATAATCAAGCGCCTCACGGATTAATGAAATATCCTAAACCCGTCACTAGACCCATGGAATCTTTAAGTATTGACTTAGTAGGACCTTTACCCATGTCTTATAAGCGTAACATGCATATTCTGACTGTTGTGGATACTTTTACCAAATATTTTTGGGCTTTTCCACTGAAACATCCCACGGCAACGGAAATTATCAAACTGTTAGAAGAACGAATTTTCTTACCTTATAATATACCCAGATGTGTAATTCTGGACAATGGCAAACAGTTTATCGCGAAAGAATTTAAGGCATTTTTACATTCATACGGTATCGAAGACTTATTTTACAATGCATATTATCATCCACAAAATAATCCCGTTGAAAGGTACAATTCTACTCTGCTTACCGCTCTGTCCATATTGGTAGAACACGACCAACGGACATGGTGTTCTAAGCTTCCAAAAATTTGTTCTTGCATAAATAACACTATCAATGTAACCACCGGTTACACTCCCTATTTTCTTATTCATGGTACAGAATATGTTCCCCATGGTTCCTTTCATAGAACTATCACTGCCACCGATGAAGGAAGTTTCGATGCTTTTGCTGATCAACGACAGCAACGTTTATCTGAAATGAATACCCTTTACGACGAAATTTCCACTTCATTAACAAAAGCTTTTCACCGTAATGCCAAAAGATATAATTTGCGCCGCACAACACTTCGTCTGGACATAGGTCAAATTGTCTGGAGAAGATCTTTTGTACAAAGTAATGCTGGAAAGTATTTTTCAAAGAAATTAGCCCCTCGTTTTATAAAATCTCAGGTTACCCGAATCATATCCCCTTCTGTTTACGAGCTTCAAGATATAAATGATAAAGGTATAGGAAATTACCATGTTAAAGACATTATTAAAGTATAGCTTCAAATTTTTCTCTACATTGCACTTGACTATGCAACAAGTTCGAAAGAGTTGTTTTTTTTTTAATTTACAATTGATGTATTAGGTTAAGAAGTTTTAAATCACACTGACCCTGCTTGAGCTGTATGTACTGTAATGACGTCACTGTCAAATGACGTATTGAAATTTCATTGTTTGTGTTGATTAAAAACTTAGAAAATTTGAAAACTTGTAATAATATATAACTTGTCTTGTCGCCATGCCATGAAAATGTATGTACTGTAATGACGTCACTGTCAAAGGACGTATTGAAATTCCATTGTTTTGATAAATAGAAAAAGTAAAATATTTAGAAATTGGAAAACCTGTAATAGTATATAATGAATCTTGTTACCATATCAGAATAATGTATGTAATCACTACAGCTCAGGTACGTGTAAACTTGTTAATTTTAAGTATGCCTCAGAGGATCTTCGCAATTCAGACTCTGAAGGAATTTTGTAAAAAAAAAAATTTAAAATATGAATTTCGTGGCGCTCAACCTTTTGTATTGTGAATTTCTCTCTTGTTTGTGCCTTTGGGTGAATGAGGTTGCCTTTCCATCTCTTAAGCTAGCCATTTCAACATGCAACTTATTCATTAAGATCTGAACTCCCCCACTGGCTCAGGCAAGGGACAATACTTGTTTAATTTTAAGTTAGGATGTTAAGAAAAACCGGATGCAATTTCGACCCTTCCTTATACGAAAGTATAATATTTAGTCGTTTTCTTTTGTAATTGGTCTCTTACCAATCTCCTACTTATGTGGTAACTGTTGTACGTCTTATGATAGATGAAGGATGGAAGGTATAAAAGTATGAAGTATGTCAGATTGAGCCATAAATGTTGAAGTATAAAAGTGTGTGAAAGGTTGTCACTAATTGGGATAGTAGATAATAATTGTAACAATTGTATTAAAGGGTCAAGGTTGCATCGGTAAAAGGAAAATTTTGTAATGTTTAGATTGTTTCAAATTGTCTGGTTCACCAAAATTTTAATGACAAGGTTCTCACTTGGTATGTGAACCTGTTGGTCATTTCGACATTATTACTGTATAGGCATGCGTACCCTATCAGTAATGTTCAAGTGTCAAGAATGAATGTTACGGAGTCAGTTGGATGATTCGCACTCTTCCCTGTTCATCTCCGGAGTTATGCTGATTTAGAGGTGTGACTAATCGTCTCACCCTATAGAAAGTCAAGCATAACTCGAATTTAGTTAAGTTTTTTTTTTAAATTTGTATTTGCTCGTCTGGAACCTCTTGTGGTCGCCAGTCGAAGCTAGCCCGACAAGCCATTGTCATTGTAAGAGATTGAGGACGCTCAAATGTTACGTACAGGTTCGCTTGGAAAAGCTCCGCGCGAAAGGTTGGACACCTGATATATGTCGTCAAGCCTGTGCAAGATGGGTCGAACACCCCATGGAAATAACATGTTTAATTCAATAGGGTATAGATTGCCGCCCTTAGAATAGAGGTAGATCAGGTATAATGGTAATGAGATTGGTAATTCAGGTATAATTGTTGCAAGATTGAAGGTCGGATTGACTACCCCCCTTTATTTTATTGTCAAACTATGTATTCTGAAATTACTTGGGTGTTGGGTTGTTGTTTGAGGGTTATATTGTTGAAATTGTGAAAATAATGTGTAATATTGTAATTGTTGTCTTGAGTTCGTAATGGTGTGCTTGGAGGAATGTCGAGGGTATTGTCTACGATTTCCGTATCTGCGACCTGCCCTGTCGGTACATCTTCTTGGTCCCATTATTGGCTCATGACGTGTACATTCCTGATGAGGATTGTGATAGAAGGTGAAATTAAGTACAAAAACTTTGTAAAAAAAAAAAGTATTGATATATGTAACTCATGATTGATCATCATTAATTCCTGTAATGTCACTGTGTAACTGTAATTTTCCATTGATGTGTTGATAGTCTCTGTAACTGTAATTTCCACTTTGTAACGTAACAATGAGACTTTTCTTTTTTTTTTTTAAATTTTTTTTTCTTTGTGAAATGACTTGAGATGGAATGTCGTAGTTAAAAATAACAATAGATAATTATTAGAGTATTCCATATTAAAATTTACTTAGTTACCATTTGACTTTTTTTTGAAGGAAAGAATCCCGCAAATATTAAATTAAACTCTATTTTGACTTCCGTTAAATTTCTCTATGTTGAACATTCTGTAACTAACTTCACTTGTCCCCTGCCCCTGGCCTCGGTAGCACCCGTCTGACGCTTTTGCGTTGGGCGGTGGCTGAACCGAAAAGTAATAACTTGTGTTAAAAGTGCTAAACAATAATTGAAACCTGTATCAAAAATAAACTGTACATAGTGATAAGTGACTTGATTAATTTTAACTTAGAATTTGTTGTATAATATTAAGTGCTTGTGAAAAATGTAACTGTGTGTCTGTTTGTGTTGAACCGGACAGTAATAATTTGAACCATGAATAAATATTTTGTTATTTAACTTAACTTCTGTTTTCTTTTGATCTATGAAACCAAACTAAGAACTCTACAATTATCCCTGAACTGAGACTCAAGTTCTTCGACTGAATTAGCTGGACAATGTATAAAAAAGGTGGACTGGAGTCAGAGAAAGTTTTGGAGGGAAGTATAATGGAAAGTAGTTGTGAATAATTTGAGAACTAATAATTAAAAGTGTACGAAAATGCGTCTACAGTGTGTATACTGATATAACAAAAGTAGATAAACTAACAGTTTTTAGCTATGTGCAATATGACTGATATTCATGTGGAATGAAATGACAGTATTAAGATTGACAATGTCCTAATAAGACGAAAGACGTCTCTCTCCTCGAATAAATCAATAGTAGAACAAAACACTTGTTTTATTTATTTCGACAATATTAAGACTTTGTGATACGAAATCTTAGTCAAACGAAGATCAAATCAAATTAACCTGATCCTGCAGGTCGGGCAGGTTTTGAGCACATTGAATAGGAGAACCTGCTTGAGGGATTGTATTACAGTGACGGAGGCGAAAAGTTTCTGCAAGGATGGGAATATGTGACACTTGATGCTTTTTGCTTACCCTGAAGTGGAAGCGGCATGATTGTGGTGATGAGGATATTTAATTTTTAAAGCGTCCCAACGTTTAGAGATTGACTCTGGACTAGCTTATTGATCACCTTCGGTGTCCATGAGCAAGTTTCACCAACTCCAACATTCTCACTGTTATTATATAAGATTCAACAAATTTTATATGCAAACCATTGAAAGCGATCATCTCTTTCTTAGATCTACTGTTAAAGATATCAAATGAATCTAGATCTCCCATCTCAAATAAGTAATCATAATTGTTTTGCACCACTTCCGTATGTAGTTTTCTTCCGTTATATAAGGGTTATATATTATTATTTAACTTATTTACCTTCCGAGCTCTCTCCTAACTCTTTCCATTCCCTGATTTCTTCTTCTTCCCGACCTCTCCCTCATTCTCTCGTTGTAATGTGTGAAATTATTATCTTAAAGCCAAACTTTCTCCACTGATAACATTCAAGGGATAAACAAAGGTCATTAAAAATAATAATAGAGTATGATAATAATATAACGTGAATACAAATTTGGTACCTTATTTCATATTTTATATCTACATGCAGGTTGCTGTTGTTAAAGCATACCGACATAAAAACAGTAATAAGTGAAATGACATGTTTTGTAAACTCAGTGTAAATTACAAAATAAAAATAGGTACAAAAGTACTCGTGTACTGCCCATACATGCCGTACACTTAGATTATTTTACTGCGAGAAAATAATATGAACCAAAATCTTTTATTATATTGTTTTCTTATAAGCAATTTTCAAGTTAATTTTTCATTTAAAATGTAGAACATGGAGTCCCCGATAAATAATAGGTTTACCACTTCTATAAGTTTTCGAGTGTCCTATAAAAGGCAGGTTTTCGTAAAACATTACCATGAGACATCAATCATATACATTTCGGCGATGAGATATGCCACCTTACTTGAATGTCGTATTTTCCCCCACAAAGACGATAATTTGTATGTTATTTCTTGCAACTTATACACTGGTTACCCCACTCGTGGAAATTATCATGATGCTAGCGATAGTGAAGTTTTTTGTGCTGACGAGCCATATTTATATTTTCAACTTGTAAACCTGAATCATAAGAGGTTAATAAGAGCATTTATTTCTTCATATTTAATGTTATCTCATCAAGGTCTCAAAATATCCTATACTTAATTGAATAAATTGTTTATCTGGAAGACATAAGCAAATACTTGAATATATAAAAACATGAAAACACATGAAAAATATCAAATAATGAAGTAGTAGATATGATTATAATGGGCATTATTCAAGTACATTAATTCCTAGGTTTTGAGTAATTACCAAGTTAGTTGAATATCATAAAATAGTTGTGAACTCTTTGAAGGTTAACGGGAGTCATTTAATTTATCGATGTTAAGAATATTTTCTTTGAAAATAATTTTATCTTTTGTAAATTATTAATCTTGTTTGACATGCTGTAATATTTATATCACAGTCTTCGTAGTGTCAGATGCATAAAGATACGCAAAATAACATTACCAAAGTTTCAAAGCAATGGTGGTTATCTTGATATAGTCATTCGAGTATCGTTTTTTAAACTCAAATTAGAATTTGGTTCCAGGAACTTATAAGACGTAATTGTTCAAGTTTCTTTTGTAATGTTACAAGTTTTATAATAAATTATTTTATATATCTAGAGTAAAGGCAGACAACGAGGTGCGTAAATTAACTGTCCTAAATTTAACAACTCTTGTGTTTTGTTCGCAGAATTTTAGTGGAGTACTTATGTTGTTTATTTATTAATGTCAAACTTGTGTTTTACAAAATGTGACCATCCAAAAAACATTGCGGTATTTTTTATTTAAGTAACATTTTAATAATCCTTTGGAAACTTGTCCATTATAAGTTGTTCAATAGATTTAATGAATATTAATTTTGTACATTATAAAATAATTGTTTTTCAAAAAACAAATATTAATTACAGCAATGTACAATTTCTTCTTCAAAGCTCATAAATGTGTTCTAAGAAATATGGAAATTAAATATAAAAGATTATTTTAAGACGGTTTATAGACTTTTTTTTAATTTATAAATTATAATTTATTTGTTTTACAAAATATTTAAAATAATGTAACATACACACAACACACACCTACAAGACAAAGCACTTTAGTATGATTATGGCATTACAGCCGAAACATATGTCACATTATTTTAAATATTTTGTAAAACAAATAAATTATAATTTATAAATTAAAATTATGGAGTTTTACAAGTTGTGCACAAATAAAATCATAGGGTTTATATACTGTTGTGGAGCATCTGGAAAAGAATTATGAAATAAAAAAAAAGTCGGTAAGTTTTCGAATGTCCTGTAAAAAAACAGGTGTTTGTTAAAATTTAACATTTCAAATCTAATGATAAGGTTTGCCAGCCATCCCGATATTCTCATTTTTTGTTGACACCGAGATGACAGCTTGCATATTTATTTCATGCGACAGATATGCTGGCAACCTTATTTGTGGGATTTGCCATTATGATATAGTAGTAGTTGTAGTAATACTAGCAGCATTAAATAAAGATATCAATTCATAATAATAAGTAATTGATAAATCTCGCTTTTGCATCTTTTAGCCACACAGGTTGCTAAAACTTTCATACTTTGTATTGTCTTCATGCATTGTTTAACTGTATTTCAATCGTATGATAAAAAATATAATAAAAAGACAGTCAATTTAAACCATTGTCACCATTTAAACGGGTGTGAAAACTTGAGTATTTAAAATTGTGACTTTATATGAAACTAATTGTATTTTATTCTATTCTTATCAGGTCGTTGGACGAACAGCAAACTTGACAATCACTGTGGACTCTTCATCTTCTGGAAAATATCTTTGTAAAGCTTCAGTACAAGGTTTTCAAGAAATTGAAGCAGATGCTACCATCTATCTGAGAGGTAAGTTTTAACAATATCTAACAAATTTCATGATGGAATATATATGAAAATGTTAAAAGCTTCAGATAAAATTTATTTGGAATACTTTTGTGCACAATATTAATGAATTAATGTGCACAATAGTACGCTTTTGAACATTAAAATACCAACTGACATCTTTCAGATGATCGAATGACTGTTAAACGGGTCCTAGAGATTGCACCCATAATTATCATCTGATGAAATATTGTCTATATGCATTTGATTATGACAATAAAGGAGAGTTTGCAGCTTTATCGATAAATCAAAAACTTTAAATATATATTACGATCTACTATCGATTGATTGAATACATAATTTAAATGTGTATCTTTCAAAGAAAAAAGCTTACAATAAAATGTATAATAATCATAGTAATTAGCATAGCATTTTCAAACTCTTCCAACAGAGCAAAGTTATTTAGACTTGATTTATTGTCGCGTAATTATATTTTTATCTTTTAATATAAATAAATTTCATTTTTCTTGGTTGTTACATTATAAGAGTTCATTTAAAATAAATAAATCACTACCGCCTGAAATAATTATAATTAGTGTCACTTTTTTCATGAAAAGGGTTCGTGAATCTTGTAATTTGTGTTGGCGACCTTCTTTTAATTTTCTTACTTTATAATTACATCAATTAAATGAATATTTATAATTTATTACTAAATTATGAATTACAGTTTTTTGAATTAGTGACTTTTCAAAATTGGATTTTTTGTGTGGCGCAATTCAATTACAATTTTCGAGTATTTTCGAATTTTATTTGAAATTTAAATTACAATTTACATTGAATATTTTTTTTTGCCCTGCAACGTTTTTCATTGGACACATTGTGTTCACAAGTATTTTTTATACATATAGTTGCAATAGTTCAGAAACATTCTTACTGCAAGAGAGTCTTTGAGTTTCACACTCTTTTATTTTAAGAGCAAACAAAAATGTATTTTCGTTAGGGCATTCTGTATTCGCTTGAATTATTTATTTTAGTTTAAGTATTCAAGCAGTTTAAGTTTATCAATAATGAAACATTATTTTTCATAGGTCCTCCCAATGTCGTATCAAGAAGAGCGCAAGCCAGTACTGCCGGTGGACCAGCCAAAGTGCAGTGTTTAGCTGTCGCAGTACCACGACCGAGAGTGCTATGGCTATTACAAGGAAAGCCCATCACAGATCAAGATCAGGTATGAACATATTCTTATCTCAAGAAAAACTTCATATGAATTTAATGCTTGGATTTTTCATTACAACAAAGCTTAGATAGCTCAAAGTCTTCTTTCAAGTATTCGCTTCCATTTCTAGTAATCATACTACAATTTTCAATTTTCGTTGCGACAATCTCTCCACTGCTCGTTGCATAAATGGTTTCAAAAATTATAATTATAATAATAATAATAATAAAACTTTATTGACAGAACATAATAACATAATTGTACAAACACACATAATAAATAAAAACAATATTCTGACAAATGGCGGACTTGTTGCAGTGCAACATCTTCCAGCCAACCATTAATAATCAATGTATAATTTTACTAATCATTCTAATCTAGATGGTAGGTAGGTAGGTACTTAATATCATTACAAAGTTGATAATAGATAACCCAGTACGGCGATTTCAAAAATATTATTTAAAGCAAACGTAAAGCTTCTCGTTGTAAAAACGTGTTTAAGGAAGCATATTTCTTTAATACTACTTTATCTTGAATGTTATTTGATGAAACCTTTAAGTACCTAATTCATTTGATGATAATCTTAGAGATTAATTGATAAGGTGGAAAATTCAAATGAAGAAACCTTAATGGATTTTTCTTCAAAGATAAAGAAAGCGCAGGTTTGTTGAAATATTGAACGGAAAGAGTATCCTTAATCTTGTTTTAGTCTAAGTAAAAGGGATGTGAGCAAGTCTAAACTTCGTTAAAAATGCAGTCGTAACTCTTGTGAAGTGCTAATCTCAACGGATAGATGAAAACACGTAGAACTTTTAAATTGATTTCTTATAAACCCGATTCTTTTACAGGCAACATTCAGCGCCCTGGTGTGTGATATAGTAGTCTTGTGTCATTACTTAGGAACTTTTATTAAAAATTGCAACTATTTCTCTTAAAAGCTCTTTGATCTTTTTTTATTTATTTTATTCTTCTTGCACATCATCGTTCATTTTTATTTTAATTATCATAATTATCACAAATATAAAATCATCATAATTAAAATTTTGAAAACAGAATGAAGCTTAGGTTATTATATGATTTCAATGTAAACACTATGATTTGCTGAATAAAACGCTGTATTTATATATTTATCATCATATTAATTTTACTTATTTTTTATCCATCACCATCAGTTGACTTTAACATTCATATTGTATATGTCAAAGAATAACATATATTATTGTATATCCAAGAAAAATTTACAATAGTGTTAGATAGTCGATACTCCATTTTCTTTTGCAATGAAATTGCAAACGATGTATACCATTTCATAAAAGTCACAAAAGAACGTTTTATGATTTATCCTATTACACCGAATGCACCTCAAATATTCAAAAATTCTTGTTCTGAAAATATCACCAACCATGCATTTCACATAACATGCAGAAATGAAATTTCATATCCGTTCATATCCACGTATTCGTATTTTGTATGTACTTTGCAACTCCCGACTACTACTGCTACGAGTTACCTACTAAATTATTTGAATATAGAACTGTCCTATAGGAAATCGATTACTATTATTGCAATCGCTAGCAGTTCTTGTTCTATCAATAAATTAAATTGAAATCCATTGAGAGTGTATACCATAGTATTATTCTGAAAATGAATACTTAGTGTCTTTTATCAGCTTTGATCGTCCAAACCTCTGAGATATTATTATTATTGCTACTGATGTTATTTATAGTACCTACCTTACAATAATTTAATTACTACACTGTCACAAGTACGGCTTATAAAATTGCTAACTTGCATTTGATGTTCTTAATGAACATTTTCATAAACATAAATTAATTGCTCCTCAATAAAGCCTTTAGTGCCTTCCTCTGTGCAAGCCTTTAGTGCCTTTCCTCTGTGCTGTATTATTACAAAATCAAAATTAAAAC